>JAYRBW010064808.1:0-29170 GCA_036023295.1 Invenusta paracnida | reverse complement strand
CGACGTTTCCACGTCTTTGTCCA
This sequence comes from Invenusta paracnida, assembly GCA_036023295.1. Taxonomy (NCBI): domain Eukaryota; kingdom Metazoa; phylum Platyhelminthes; order Proseriata; family Coelogynoporidae; genus Invenusta; species Invenusta paracnida. The sequence continues at coordinate 29,147 of JAYRBW010064808.1, read as the reverse complement.
GGTTCCGTGAAACCGCGCCAATCCCCACGTGAAGGGGGTCCACAATGATTGGCATAGGACATAGCTAGGGTGGGTTGCTAGGGTGGATTGCTAATGTGGTAAAAGGTCTGAAGAAGAAAAAAGTAAATAATAAACGACTGCAGCTTGCCCAATATACAACCGATCACCCTGAGATTTTAGAATCAGCTAGAGAGCAAGGGCTATCGAAAATAACTACACCATTTTTTTGATCCGACGTCGAGCAACAGAGTTATTCATGGTCAAAGATTGTCAATTTTTTCAAAGATATCATTTTCGGTAATTCATTTTGGGTTGTCTGTTTGGTTGTTAACAGATACCGCATAGACCGTTGGTCCCACGGGCCCATGCTTTGCATGCATGACCCCCTTGATCCACTGAGTAACATAGGCCATAGCTTTGGTGGGTTGCTAGGGTGCTTAACAGAGTGCTTAAGTACTTACAGCTATGTTGAAGATCTGGGACTGTTATCAATTTGGAATTGTAGGATTCCAAGATTGGTTTGGGGCAGCAGCATGCAATGAGAGAATTCCCAATATCGCCAACCTTCTTTAACAGCTTCTCCTCGACATTGTGCCCCACAATTCTTGAATATTCATTCATTATCTATATATAAACAAATAAAGACAATATAAGTAACACTTGATGAGATGTACAAAAACTGTCACAAACATGAATTCATTTTTAATATATAAAAATATTTATAAAAAATGAAATGATTATTTATTTAACCAAAGTACAACAATAATTAAAAACAAAGTTATTATGTATGTCTTATTTTTGTAAATATGACTCATACTCTCATCGGTATGGAGTGTCGAAAGGTTGTTTCAATGAAATAAATAAATCTATTAATAACATGTTGTATACTACTAGTATATATCATTTTGTTTATAACTTAAGGACACATAGTTAGCTATAAGCAAACTGTGTGTGTGTGTTCTAGAAACATCATCACATCGTTCACAAGCCAATTTAATAGATAATAATGACATAGAAACCAGCTATTATAACTAAAAATAAAAGCTTTTATAACTTAATAAATAGTTGAATATTTTATAAAAATTACTAGTTGAGGTACCCGGCGTTGCTCGGGCATTTTCCCTATCGCTGTTTAATACTTAATGTAATGAACCTTAGAAATAAGTGAAATTGGCAGTAATTCCTAATTTATGAAAAAATTGGCATTGTCAAATTGCTCATACATGTAAATTGCTATAATAATTCACCCCCCCCCCGCCGGTACCTGGCTGCGTTAAATAGCCCGGTATGGATAGGGTCAAGGCCGTTTTGTTGTAAGTTTTATAATGCGATGAGATATGGGGTTCTAAACATAGAGAATTAAGAAATTACGAAAAATGGAACATTTTCTTAGGGCCTATAACCTTCCCGTCATTTTGAAGAGCCTACATGCAAACTTTAAGTTAAGATCCGCCAACGCTCTGGCCGTGAAAAGCAAACAGACAGACAGACTCTCTTATAAATTAATATAATTATAAATATATATAGATTTTTTAAAAGCTTGTACTGTGTCTTTGGCATAACTAGTTTACTGTTTTAATATTAATTTGGCAACTTACTTCATTGTCATCCAATAAAAATGGGTATCGGTCCGTCACTTGTTTTGAGGACGTAGAGTTCAACACAAATTCTCTCCGGGCTGAGAATGTCTGCACAATCGCAGTGTAGAGAGCCTCTGATGGTACATTCTTCAGCAAAAGCTTGTGGTAGTGCATCTGACTAACATCATTCTCTGATATAGGTAGTGCTGGATTGTATCCAGGAAGTTGTGATGCAGATGACTTATTTCTCTGTATAACAAATAAAGTAAGTAAAGAAAGTATTTAGATAGTATAATGCATACAGATATAATATTTAATTACTCATACAAGAATAGATTAAACAATGCCAAATACAAGTTTGCCATAACCTGAGGTAAATATATGTTTGCAAATTAAGAGGAATAAACCACATCAAATAACTATATTTAACAACAAATATAATATAATCGCAGAAAATGAACAAAACAAATAGATTGAAATAAGCCATGTATTACCTTTTTAGGTGGTTCATTTTCTGTGTCTTGTGAACATGATCTCTTTGCTTTCTTCATTTGCATGTCTTCATTGCCCCTCCGATTATTACGAAACTTCATGCTTAATGCAGTTGACCAATAATTCTGCAAAAATAATGAAATCAAAATATTATGAAAGACATAATATATAAGACTGGTCGGGAAAAGGAAAGTAAATCAATCACTAATACAATTTAATTCCAAAAATATATAATCTTGAACAATGTATTAACAGTCAAATTAATTAACATGTGGATGGAATTGATTTGCCAGAACAGACAAAATTTATTTACACCCATGGCACAAAAAAGGACACACACTTAAATATAACTTTTTATTTTTACATTTATAAAAAGCTTTTAAAATGTACACATCACAATTATTTAATATTAGCTGAATGACCCGGCGCTACCCGGGAATTTATGAAAGATATACTTCAGCTATGTTATACTTTAGCCTCCTAAAAAGGTTTTTCGCATCTATGCTACCTCTTTGTCCATTCCTAATATTCATCGTCTATACTACTCTATGGTCTATACTAGGTACCTCTACATCTATTCCTATATTCTTCTTCGTCCCCTTCTCTCTTAAAGCTTCAGATATTGATTAAATCTTAACATTGATTAATTATATCTGAATTTGATGATTTCATTAATTAATATTATTATTAGCCTTCTAAATGGGGTTTTTCGCCTATTGTAACCGCTACATGCAAAAAATGATCATTTTTATTTCTTCAATGGGTCCTCTTTGGCCTGCTGATTCAGAATATGGGGTCTATCTCTTGTGGTTCTCGAGCCTTAGGCTAACAGACAGAGGATCATACAGAAAGCTTCTTTTATATAGTAGAGTAAAAACTATAAAGTATTATATAGGTATAAAGCAAAAAGCATATAAAGTATAGACTAGTGTTATTGACACTTTAGTAATGAGTATTCGCTTGAAATCAACTATTCAAAAATAATATTATGATATATATAATATGATTATTGTCATGATTAAAAAACATACAAATTGAGATATTTGTCCTTTTTGTGCCGAGTATATTTAAACGATATACCATAGAAATGAGAGTAGTTTTACTATCTTACATTTCTATGCGATATACTAATACAGAATACTTAATCTTTTATCTATTAACTCACTGCACATCACATCCATAAAAATTAAAAGTCTAAAAGGCCTGTAAACGTTTTTCTATCTACAGAAGGTCACAAAATCTCACCATACCAATGCATCAATCCCTGGAATGTTTGTAGCAGAAAGAGAAGGGATCTGCTGCATTAATGAAAAAACTGCTCTTCTGTAGTTGGATGGAGTAGGATAACTAAAACAGAAAATGTACAATTAATTAAATATTCATGAAAATATACAATATTTAATTAATACGGCTTAATATTAGTTATCGGTTTATTTATAAAGATTTGAATGAAAACTGCGGGTAAAAAACGATGGCCAAGTTTTTTTGTATAGATCGAAGCAAGTCTCGGTTTTTTTTCTAAAAATAACTCTGATGACATAGTGCCAATATTCGACTCGACCCCGTGGCTTTTTAAGACTAGGCAGGGGACATGGTTTTTTCTTATATCATTTGAAACACATTATATTTTAGATAAAAATGAAGTAATTGATCAATTACATTAAATAAAATTGGAAACTAACACTTACGGAGTAGCTGTGAACAAGTCATCATATAGCAACTGCAGAATATGTGTCTTAGCTGCCTTTGTGATACTTGTCAGTGTGAAACTGGGATACAAAACTTCTTTTTTAACCCTACTCTGTAGTCCTGTCAAATTGAGAGTGAAGCAACCAAGAGACCTAAAAATATATATAATGTATATAGCTGTCATGTTATAAATCAGAAAACTATAGGTAATGATTAAAAATGTTTATTTGGTAATTGAAATATTGAGTGTAAATATCTACAATATTATTAAAGTTTTGAAATGTTATATAAATTAGGATAAATTAATCTTAGTTAATAATTTAATATAGAATAAAAGTATTTATTTAAAATTAATTTTTAACATATAAACTAAAACAAAATGTTTAGAACTGTCAAATAAATACCCATACAAATATTTTTACAAAGATAAAGAAGCACATTTTGCCGAACATATCCTAAACAATGGGGTAGATGATGAAAAATAAATACTTACTTTGCAGAAAGAGGTTCTTTAGTTGGAGATGGTTCATTTGGAGTTAAGAAAGTTGCTGGACGAAGTGGAGTCGGTGGAGCTGATGACGAAGCTGATGGATGAAGAGATGGTGACGACTTAACAGTTGATGGGTGAAGCGATGGTGACGAATTAACAGTTGATGGGTGAAGCGATAGTGACGATTGAGCGATGATTGATTGAGGAAGCGATGGTGACGACTTAACAGTTGATGGGTGAAGCGATGGTGACGATTGAGCGATGATTGCTTGAGGAAGCGATGGTGACGAATTAACAGTTGATGGGTGAAGCGATGGTGACGATTGAGCGATGATTGATTGAGGAAGCAATGGTGACGACTTAACAGTTGATGGGTTAAGCGATGGTGACGATGAGAGAGTTGATAGTTGAAGTGATTGATCAAGTGGAGTTGAGTCATTTCCAATTAGAATAAGCTTGTCTTTATTGACAATAACATGGTCATCTAAATCAATATATTCTTTGAACTCATCTTCAAAATACTGTAAAACAATATCATAGTTGATATTGAACACTTTCTTGATCTTATGAATTATCGCCATATTGGATGAAGATGTATCCATTTTCAAAATTTTTTTGCTCTTCCCAAAAGTAACTAGAAATGACATCTAAAAAATAAATAAAACATAGTAAAAATTAATTTATATATGGGGGTACATTATATAAAAGTACAAGCAATTGGTTCAACATGAATTATATTTATACATATTAATATGTCACACAATTAATGTACATCGTGAGGTAGTTTTTATTTAAAATAATCTATAATATATTTATTCAGTACATTTTAATAAATGACAACTCATAATTCATGTTATTACTTACTCATAGAGAGAGAAACGACCCTTATTGATTTTGCATACATATCGTTGTACATTATTGGCAATAAAAAACCGTTTTATTAAAAAAAATTGTCTGTAAATGGGTGGATATAATAGTAGTATCAATTTTTTTTAATTAAATTTATTTTAAGGGCAAAAATAGCCAAGCAATTTTAACATACACAAGTTGTGTATAAAATATAATTTATTGCATTTATATTTAAAACTGTTTAACTACATACACTGTTTCACTGCTGTCAGTTTTTTTAATCAAAAGCTTTTGGGTAGACGAATAGACGTGGTATAAAACTACATACAGAATCAATAGGAGTCGAAACTCGATGTATAATTACTCTATGTTATTTCCTACATATTTGACTTACATTTTATATATGATGATGTTTAATTGCAATATACAAATGAGCATCTTTGGTATTAACACCAAGAGGATATGGATCCAAGAATTCCTCATAAGGTTGAACAATTAACTTTCCAGTCCTTTTCACACTGTAACAATGAAGATGATTGTTAAAACCATCGATTTCGAGCTGTTCAACAATCAGGTATAAAGCTGACAGTGCTTCAAATGCATAAACAAAGTTACCAAATGAGTAAGTTGGTGTTGATGAAATAATTACGGCACACGATGCATCATAACTCCAGGAATTGTATAAAAGAGAAGAGCCAAAAGTGTACACATCAGTGATACCAAGAATAAATAGCTGGTTCTGAAGCTCACGATTGAAGGATGACAACTTCAAAACTTTGAGTTTGGCAATATTATACGAAAGATCAGTTTTGAAGGAAGTCTCAAACAGATAGGCTTGTCGATGCTGGTGACGTACAGCAGCTGATTTACTGATATTCCGGTGATTTTTGCTTCTTTGAAAAGACTCTTTAAAATAGGCGTGTTTAGCTTCATATCGAGCTGTCCAAATTCCTCTAAGAGGACCAAATCGCTTTATCAATTCCGGGTAGTGCAACAAAAAATGAGCTTTTGGCTTCAAAGTAACATCAGGAAACAATTCGTGAAATCGATTGATTAGCCGCTGCAGCTCAACATTTAAATAATCGAGTGAGGCATCATCGAACTTGGGCATAAAAAGTAAAGATAACACTTCCAAAAGTTGTATTAGCAGCGACCAATATACATTTTCTTCTGGGATAATATCCCCAATGAGCAATGGAAGTAATCTTAGAAAACACCACAATTGCATGGCAATAAACCTCAATGAAAAGCTGGCTAAATAGGTTGGCTTGTTTGGTTTATCAGTACCATGATACTTAAAACTAAGAATTGCAGCATTCAAAACATCAAGTGATAGTAAAGAAACACCATCAATTTTAGTGTTCAACTTGATGAGAACATTTTCACATATTGAGCTAGCTACGCCCCCTTCAAAAAGATCATGCATTGCATCTGGGGAAGGCCATTTACTACATGATAGTATTTGAGAGAATTAAAAAGTGAATTTCTTTTCACTCCATAACTTGTTTTTAATTCAGGATGTTTTTCTGACAAAGTTGCTTGCTGATCATATTGTTCTGGAGTTCTCATGACACAGAGATGTGGTTTGACATTTTGACGAATCTGATCTGTCGTAATATTGCAGTAACGGCATGGAAATTTAGCTGTGAAGCCTTCAACATACCCTCCAACTGCATTGGCTGCAAGATTATCAGCAACAATATCCAACAAAATCAACCTGGTGAAAACATCCTGACCACTCTTTAATTCAACATGAAGTCCATCTGTTTCGAGCATTTTCAGATCATCAATAAGACATTTAGTTACTGCATCTAACCCATATTCCTTAACAATTGACGCATCAGCAATAATTAAAGGTTGAATTAAATTCAAGCAAGACTTCAAGAATAAGAAATTGTGAAAAGTGAAGTAAACAACCAACATTTTTGATTTGATGGACCTACCCCGTAGAATGTTTGGAAAAGTCACATCATCAAGATACAGCTGTATACATAGTTTAATGCTGGAGTCATCTTCAGTAAAAAAAGGATTTTTAAGATAGGCAGAACATTGAAAAATGGAAGTAATATCATTGCTGTCAAGAGGCTCTGCTGATAAATAGGAAAACAAATTTGGTTCCTGAATCATCAGCTTGACAATGTCCTTAATAGGAATATATTCAATAGTAGAGTTACCAACTTTTACTTCTGTTGGCAATATTATTTTCATGTTTTTTTCTACATAATTTGATAATTGGTGTGGTGTTAAAAGCTGTTCCAAAGCAATGTTGAAGTCATTTTCTGGACATATATCTACAGGAATTTTATCAATCATTTGTCTGTGAGCCCGTTGAGACTGCTGATACAAACGCTGTGTCAATTGAGAAATAGATGATGCTGGTGTATTCAAAACTTCCTTTACATATAGCAGGTCTAAAGCAACATCATGTACCATGTTGGTATTTTTTGCAGCAATATTTTGTTCTTCTACTTCGTTTACTTCTTCTACTTCTATTAGGGGTTCCATTTCTTCTGTTTGGGCAGTAACATCCTTTTGCATAAATGCAATATGCTTTCTTCTAACATGTTGTTCAAGAGATCTTACTAAAGAATATTGTTTAGGACACCCATGTATGTTACACTTGATAAAGAAATTTGTTTCATGCTCATGAACATGTTGACTATGAAAAAGCAGACTTTTGAAGGTTTTGTGCTGTTGTTCACAAAATTGACAAGAGTATTTTATCTATAATATAAAAAATAAATATTTTTAAAAATTGTTTTATAAGATCAATTTCAAATCAAACATAAATTTTTGACATTTTAAGGATTAAAAACATTTTTGGGCATTTTTGGCATAATTTTGCTTATATATATGATAATATAACTATAAAAGGAACTCAATATGAGATGAATCATATGTAAGTGTGTTAAGTTAACAATTTATAACAAAGGAAAAATCCATTTGTTGACAATATCAATGAAAAAATCATTATTCATTGAGAATAAATCAAAGTAGCACTAAACTTATTTTAAGAGTATACATATTGTATCCGACTCTTTAAATATAGTTTTGTAAATACCTATTAATTACCATAATTTGTATAACAATGATTATTAATAAGTTCAAAAAACACACAAAAAATATATTTGATCATAAAAAATGTTTATTTTTACTTTGCATAATCATAGCTAATCGTACTTATTAATATTAATGATATTATTTATCTTCCAGAAATAAGATTTTAAAATAATTTTTTATAATTACTGAAGTATAGCAGTATAATCATAAATATGAAATGCTTGCACTATCATCTATAAACTAATCAAATGATAGCCCAATTTCTAACTAATAAAAATTGAAGAAAAAATAATTGTGACAAATAAATTTTTTTTTTTTCTAATTACTATGAGCACTATTATAGCAATTATTTAATTTATTTCCATTTTTTGCTATATATTCTAAATTGTACCCATTCATATTTTAAGCTATCATAACTTTTTTTTATATAATATTAAATAAGTGTATGTTAACAGTAAGTTATTTGGATAGCCCATGCAATTCTGTAGTAGAATTATCTCATTAACCCAATTAGATAATTTCTATAATAGTGCTCATTGTAGTTATAGAAATGGGGTATAATGCAGCATTTTTGAAGAAATGTGTCATTTTTATATATTTAAGACTGATAAAACAAATTGAAATGTCACATTTTATTAAAGGCAACATTCCATTCTATCATTTTGGTTTAAATGACTGAAATTGATGGAAGGAGTTACTTATTAAAAAATAAAAAAGAGATAAAACTATTTTTTAAACGAAATTTGTCTTATAGTATAATGCTATTCAAAAATAAGATAAAATTACACTTTTAAAATGACTATAACTTTTGATCTGGTGAACCAAATTTGAAAATAAATATATAACTAGAATCTTGGTATACTGATCATTTTATGTAAAAAATTGTTTAAATGGACAATGAAATTTTTTAACTGAACACTACTTTTCAAAACTATTTTTAAAAATACATACAAAAACTATATTCACAATTAGTAAAATTCATTGTTTTATTTGCCTCAATACTAATTACTGTGGTTTTAACCAAGAGATAATAAGTACATAAAATTGTAAGATGCTTTATCTAGATATAGGTAAAATAAGTAAATACATAGGCCTAAAATTATAATAAAGTAAAAGGGTGTGCACATGATACATATTATTTGTGACTTGTATATTATAAATGGGGTCAATGTATAAGTAAATGTATTTTAAGGACTAAAAAAGGTTGTTTTATCCATGTATATGTTAATGCTATGTATGTTATAAGCCAGGTATTATTATGTCTATTTGAACATGATTTTTGACAGGAGTAGTGGTGCAGCAAGAAAAAAATTCAAGGTGGGGTTTAGTGCTAGAGGGGTGTCTATACTATAGGTAGTTTTAGCAAACTTTTCAGACTGCTAACATAACAAAAATGCACATTTATATTTAAACCAACTTGCAAATGGTGCCCTGTCAGAAGTTGTCAAATTTAGTTATAAAATACAACAAATTATTCCTATAGCTATATAATACATTATGTATATTTGTACACTTTAAAATATGTAAAAGTGAGATCAAGTGAAATATGGATCTATAGCAGTTTAAATATTATAAATAGTGGTAATAGAAAAACTAACAGAGTGGCAGTATATAAAGTATCCTTGGCTTTGTATATTTGAATTAGAGTATATTAGAGTATATACAGAAAATATTTTTATTAAGAGCATCAGAAGACAATGTTATTAAACATGGTAGTATAAAGGGTGGCAGAAGAGAATCCTTTGGCAGGCCTGTTCACAACTATGCTTTCTCCCTAGTTTCTATGGATTTGACACCCAAACTATGGGACTATGAAAGGTGTAAAAATACTACAAATAATTTTTTTTAATTGAAAAAAAGTATGGTCCAAATGTAAAATATTATAGCTACCTATATTATTACAACTGTGTATTTTTTTATTCAGAGAATTTGAGCTGTTGAAGCTGCATTAAGCTGTCTTACAATTCAGTGTGTAATTACCTATTGAAAATTAGAGATGTTAGAGAGAGGCAGTATACATAGAAAGGGTAGGTGTAGAAAGCATTAGTCAGTTGATTGCTGAGTACAAAATAGCCATTTAAATTATGTCCCACTACCATATTGTTTCAATCTGGTATTGATTTTTCACCTCGGGTTAGATGGCTAGTTTGTGCTAACTACTCTCCTCAGGAATCAAGTAACTAACATTTTCTACCTCCCTCTCGAGACCTTAATTGTCCTGAAGTCAAGATCGGGCAGTCTAATTGATTAAAAGTTGGAGCATCTGAAATCTGCTCATTATAAAGCAACACATTAACTTGTTGCTGTGTTTTTCATAGAAACTATATGCAGTATATAGTTATCAATAACAATGTAATTATCTTATAAAAGTTAATGTTTGATCTAAATACAGATATGCTGTTTATTGATATATCTCAAATATTGTAGTACATCAAATAAAAGGAATTAACAAAATAACATACCAATTATAAAAAGACTAATGTGTTTCATGTGTACAGTACTAATAATAAAATAGACTATTTATATATTTAAATATAGTGTTTGTCTATTGGTTTATTGTATTTTCTTTCATGTTTTTTTTTATATTTTTCAAATTTACAAAACAAAATTAATAGATATTTTTCAAATTTATATAAAAATTAAAAAAACATTTAAAAAAACTACAGAAAATCCATTGGCAAACCATGGAATTTTAAAAAAATGGTGTGAACAGGTGCTCTGCTTTGAAAAATGGAAATAAAGCTTCTTATGAAGAGCAGCAGTATATAGAATCTTATTGTGGGTGGCAGTATAGATCTTATTGAGGTCTGGATTTTAGATTCTCCCCTTGTCTGCACCGAGGAGTGTAGAATATGTATGTTAATATTATATCTAATGTACATTATAATGGCATTAGTATAGGTCTATAGCCTAAATTTATTGCAATAATTTTGGTCTTGAGTTAAGACTATTTATTATACTATATATCGATATTTTTTATTACTATATAGCCATGGGTGGCGTTCCCTGCTTATAATATAGGGTATATTGCATTCACACTTTGCCAGTACAGGGAAGGTGGAACTGGCAGTCTAGGGCTACTGTTAATATTTTTAAAGTTATATATTACTTAGTCTTAAGAGAAAAAATAAAACAGATTTTGAATCAAATTACAGGGTGTATGTGCAAATTGACTAATGAAATTCCAGGACTTTTTTGGGTTCCACATAGGGCAGTTAAAATGGATTTTGGCACTGACATTTTTTGCAGACCACCTACTGCTTGTACAGCATTACAACATTAAGGAAAAACTATAGTCAATCTTTCCTCCAAGTTGGTTCTGATGACCTCCTTATAGACAGAAACCAAGTTCTACCTGGCTCTGTCCAGTAAAAATACAAGTGACTGACTTGAAAATTGAGAATAAATGGGGAAATCCATTTAGAAATGGTACCAGATAGGTATCCAGTCTGGCAGATTTGGAATTAAACTAAGAAAATGCCAATTTATTTGTTGGCATTGAAAAACAATTTATCCACATTAAATTTTTTTAATTTATTGATAAAATTATTTTAGCACTTTGTCAAGATTTCCAGAACTCAAAATTTTATTTGACTTTTTCAGGATTTCCAGGACTCAAATTAACCAGGACCCTGAAATAACTAAATGAAACAGGTTCATTAGTTATAATATTAATATTATGACAACATAATAATTATATGATAATTATTACATGATAATAATTATATACTTAAATTAAAATGTACCTTGGACAAAGCCGAAAAATTTAATATTTTTTTGAAATACAATAAAATATGTAGCAGATAATAACTCAGGCTTGGATCCAGAGGGGGATCAGGGGGTCCAATCCACCCCCCACCCAAAAAAAAATTTTTTTTCTTTGCTCCTCTGGTAAATTATGTTTTTGGTTAAATATTTTAAACAAAATATTGAGGTGGGTTTGTCTATTTTGGTAGAACCCTCCCTCACCCCTTTGGGGGGCATCATTTTGAACTAAAAAAATAACTTCAATATGTTGTTCATAAATTGATCTGACTAAAGTCTATCTTTTATGGGAATTTTACAGTTATATGCCTGGCTATTTTGCCTAAATATTTGAAAGCTATTAATTTTGGGATGTACCTTGCCTATCAAAGCACAAGACATCCGGTATAGTTCAGGTTTGTCTCAGTGTCAGGTACAGAATGACCTGTAATGTATAGCTTGCCAAACTGTTCTATATTTAATATTTTAAGAATAAGTGTATGAATTCTGAAAAAAGTATATAGGTAATCAATACTTTTAATACTTATTCTTAGTTTGTAGTATTTTAAAATTTCTAGGTTAACAATGCTACTTAACTAAGTACTAGTACTGTATGATTTTAAATAATTAATGGCCTGCACTGATTCTGAGTGAGGGGAGGGGAGAGCAATTAAAAATGTTAATATACTACAGTATAGGCCATAAAATAATTGTATATTGATTTAGGGAATCAGTGGTGATTCACCCAGTCCCAGGGTCATTAATCCTCCCCCAGCAATATTTATAATATCACACTTTAAATATTATACTATTATAGAAAGCATCAAAATTATTGTGCTGGTATTTTTCCAATATATATTTATTACTCAGATTTATTTTAATATAGGTGATAGTTTGTTTGTTAAGTAGACATTTGTCATATATTAAATCATTGATAGGCTAATAAAAATTATTTTAAAAATATAGATATTTATTTCTAAAATGAAACTATATAAAAAGTATAAAATAATATGTTTGACAAAGATATTAAGGTAACAGCTTGCTTTCAGGAAGGTAAGATAATTAAACATTGCCTGATCTTTCAAATAAAGGATTTTACATTTTAAAATAGTATCATTTTGTAAACTATATCATTCTATTTATAAAGAAATACTGGAAACAATTGAAAATTATTATTAAAAGAATTATACAAACCTCATTTTTTTGGCTAATCTGATGATTAGCACCCTCCATTCTAAATCGTTACAGAAAATTTCCAAAATATGAGCTGTGAATAACACTCACGTCTCATGTGCAAAACATGTGTAAATAGAAAGTAAAAAGCTGTACTATTAATAACAATTTTATAATAGTTAAACAAATGTATACGTATTTTGTAGTTTGATTATCGCAAAAATCATTTTTCAATAAGTATGTTTTTATTTAGATATGAATGTCGAAATTGTAAATTAAAAAAATAATTCATACATAATGTTTCTCAATTTGTTTTTATTTTCTTTCTGTAGTTATGTACTTATTATTTAATATTTGTCATAAGTCGATATTGATATGTATTATTCCCCATTTAATTTAATGTGTGTTATACAGAGTATAGCACGTATTTCATATTATTATAAAGATATTATTATCAATATCTTTCAACATTTGTATGTTTCAACGTTTCATATTCTAAGATAACGAATCAACAATTCAAGTAGCGAACATCATATTCCTAAATGAACACAATTACGAAATAAGCGGTGATTACGTAATTGATTACATATTACGTAATCCTTAGGTCGCCTTTAATTTGCAGCTGAATAAAACACACAAAGCGTACGATTAAGTTGTGCAATTATTATATTTACATAATATTAATGAAATGAAATACAGCTTAAGAAATATTGTTAATATTAATTTAATTCATAATACCGAGTTATACTGCTCTAAGAAAAAATCGTTGTATTTGTTCATAGAATGCCTAATCTTATGGAATATAAATTGTTTTACACAGTCTATTTCTCTGTTATCATTGACAAAGTATTAAATCTTATAATACATTTTCTTCTTTATTCATTATTATTGCGTTATTTGTAGTAAATGATTCTATTAAAGGCCAATTTACTAGGCAGCTCGAATCATTTCTAGAATCAATGGCGGGAAATTATAGTATTTCACTTAACAAAACACATGATCTAATGAAAAGAATATCATTATAACATTATATTACCCGACTGTATATTACCCTCAGGTCAGGGACATTATTATCTTTGACCAGGACTTCACCACTTCCTTTTCGAGCTCCGTCTTTCAGATTTTATCCGAGGAGAGTTGTGGTAGCAGGAAAGTTCACCTCTTCTCCCTCCTTGTCCATTTAATTTGCTCCCAGGGGCTGCCTGCAGTCTATAAGTTTCCTCGTGGTCTGGCATCTCTGCATGTCCAGGCACTCTCTGAATGTGTCTCTTGTCCAAGTTTCTTATTTGCCAGGTTCGTCAGCATCCTCCATATCGTATCTTACTATAGTAAGCCTATTTCCATATACGCTCCCGCATCCTCCCAATGGTATACGTATATAATATCCACTTCTCCGTTCCACATTCCTCCTACAATTCGTCCATATCCTCGCTTCAAATTTTGCCTCCTCCAGCCTCTTCAAGGTTTCGTCTGCCTCTGATCTTCTCAATTTCTTGAAGACTCTTTCGTCGTATTGAGTGTGTGTAAATTTCATATTTTCTTTTCGCTTCTCCCATATGCTCCGTCTCGCTTGATATTTTTCCAAAACAATTGATCCATTTGTCAGCCTTTTCCTTCTAAGCCTTTCAGTTTGCCAGAAAGCGCTCAGCAGTCTTGATAATGCGACCCATCATAGGGTAAGGCAGCTTGCAACGGTGATACGTCTCGAGTTTGAAGACATATTATAAATTAAATCTCTTATTACGGTAAAAAAAATAATTATGAGCGCCAGCTCATAATTGATTAATATTTTTACTCTAATAAGAGATTTTAAGGACCCAATGGTTCGCCGATTGGTATCAATGTGAGAATGAATAATACTCTATACTTGCGTCCCTCCTTTTATATTTTTTCGCTGATGTGTTACTTATATACTCTATATATTTTTATGTAGAATAGAATAGGGTGGTACGTACCTTAGACTACTTTGGCTCTAAATTGTTCCATCTCATGATCAATATTATTTAATTATATCCTATTTTAAAAATATCAAAATACTATTTGACTAAAATCGTCTGCGAATAAGAACGGTTTTTAGACACATAAACATGTCAGAAAGAATGGTTAAAATATAGAACGGAAAGTTTCTCGAAGAACGGTTAAAATGATCAAAAAACGCTAGTGAAGAACATCAAAGAAAAGCTTAGGAGCGAGAAAAGAACGCTTATAGTGCTCCTTTTCCGTTCTAAATTTTACAGTGAGTAGTTATAGCCCAATAAATAAACGTTCTTGTCTTATTGTTTTATACACCTAATTCGTCTTAAGTTAGTTCTTGTTAAATGTTTTTTACGCCTTATTCAATAAAAAGGGAACAGGCATTAAAAAGAGACGAGAGTAGGACAAAAAACTTTTACAAATTTATTGATAGTACAGATCAATTAATATCAAAAGGACAACGTCATAAGCAACACCCTCATTATAAGACTGACGTCACTATAAGTGATCAATCGGGTGATCAATTATAACCGAGTAGAATATTAAACCACTCTGTTCATACCGACAGTATACTACGATAAGTTGGACCAGAAAATATGTATAAGCGCCATGGTGGTAACAACATATTTATAAAAAAACATTATAAGCATAATAAGCATATAAGCATAAATCGATTATACAGATACCCCACATAGCGAATTATCCAGGGGTATATAGGCCGAGGCCTGGCATCTGTAGTCAACATGAAGCATTCAAATTGTTCAAGTTATAGGAGATGACCAAGGTTCCTGGAGACCCCAGGTATAGCTGAGAAGCATCTATGTTTACACAGTATTAATTGTTACTACACATTTTTGTAAAAACGTGTTAATTAACACACTTGCTTTTTTTCAAAATGTGTAAGTTAACACATTCGTATACAAACATTTAAAAATATATAAAAAGTGTGTTAATTGAACACCATAAGTGTGTTAAATAACACATCTAACAATTCTACTACACACTTTTTTTTTAAATCGTGTTAACTTACACACTTTATTTTTTCAGTGTACATATATTGTTTATGGGATACACACAGCAACATGAACTTATTATAATGTACATATATCAAACTAAAAAATGTGAAAAATATATAATTCACTTTGTACACAAATAAAAGGTGAAAGAGAAAGAAGAAGAAACTTCTTTAATAAAATAATAATAAAGATAATAATAAACTATCTTTAATAAGGATAATAATGCTGCAATTGAAGCTGAAAAAGAAGCAAAAAGACATAGAAAAGAAATGGAATCACTTTCTGGTGGTTCTAGTTTAACTGACATTGTTGAAGCTATAAAAGATTTCGACAAAAATGTTTAGTAAAGAATCAAGAAAGTTGATTATAAAAGGTTCATTAAATCTGTATAATAATATTCAGAGAGATAATACAATGATAATATTGACTTTGTGAAAGCATCTAAATCTGTAATTAATATAAAAATTATTAAATTAGCGAAATTGTAAAGAATATTCATAAAATTATAAACTAACTGAAATTGAGATATCTATCATAAAGGATAAAATTCAATTGAGTTAAGATGATATTAAAATAAACAGCAAGACTTTTATATTATTTATGATTATAACGCAGAAAGATCCAGAAATGCAGCTTTAGTTCATCAAAAGAGGGAGACATAATGGTTGTCATTGTATTTATCAATCCCAATATTTTATGGTGTGGATGGAAGTTATAATTAGAAACAATGAATTACATACATTACAGAGATTTAACCCAGGAAGTACATTCGGTTATGTATGTGCTTCGCAAAAGAAAAGTTGCAAGAATTTATTATCAAATTTTAAAGAACATGATTATATGTTTAATTGTACTTATTAGCGATATAGAGTTATGACTGGTATTTGATATTATATTGTTCAAAATTTGAGACATTTTGAAAAAATGTTGGAGAATTTGAGTGAATCGATTAATAATAAATATGAAGGATCATTTGTTATAACAGCAAAGAAGGCATTTACGCAAGTTAAATTTCTAGCTATTATACAACTTAACACAAGAAGAAACTATAACCGTTATTCACAGAGTATTATTATTACACAATATTTGCAAGCAATCGACTACAAACGTTATATTTTTTCGTATATAGTTAATGTAAAAATGTACATGTAAATAGCTACATGAGTGTCTTTTAACATCCCATTTAACATTTTTTAAGAAATATTTACTAGTATTTTTTGCAAAATTTTCAAATGACATAGTTATAAATTAATTAATTGAGTCATAATACTGTTATTATCATTATCATTTTCTCTAATATCTCAATCACTTTTCTTCATTTTGTGAAATATAGACTAGCATTTAATGTAGGTATTACATATTATAATAATAAAATTATAATAACAAAAATATTCCTAATAAATATGCTATTAGATACACATATAGACTTCATTAATATTTTACGGAATGAAATGAGATTATAAATATACAAAATAATGAATTGTATGAAGGTAATTTAAGTACATTATAAAAATAGGCAGGCATCTATCCAGAACATTTTCATGGGAGGCGGACAGTAATTTTCAAGTTACGTTTTTATATAAAATTAAACATCTATGCGGTGAAAGAAAAATAGTTTTAGAACTTGAAAATGGTATCATAAATATTAATGATGATACATACTTTTGACATAGAAGCTGACTCGATATGCATGGCATGGTAATTTGGATGTTGTCCTACATTGAAAAAGTCTATAATTAATGCATCGAAGTATTAAACTAAATGTTTTACATTCACAGTTGGAAATTAAGCTTTCGACTTGAATGAGTAAATATGTTTGTAAGTGTATTTATGTAAATATCAATATCAATATGTCGGTTAAAGGATGTTCAAAAGATGTCAAGAAAACATACAAAAATCTTTTCACTTTTGGAAAACTCCTTCTGCTGCATGTTTTTCTGTTTTTCTGTTCCCCCGTCATAGGAGGCGAAACCCCTTTAGGTGCATGGTAACCACCACAGCCACTTCATTAGAAACAATATACTATTTAGCACAAGTTATAATTAACAAATATTCTAATTAAATTACCATTGGAAAAGTAAACTAACAAATTATAATTAGCGAGCAATTAACCTATCAAAAAAATTTGTCGGCAATAAAAAATGTGTCCAGAAAGTTTGCCGAAGCGCACGGGTAAATTCACGGGTAAATTCATTGCTCTACTTTATTACTCCATTTTTAATTTCCTCGTGTAAGTCGGGCTTACGTAACTCAATAGATGCAATAAATATAAGGAAAATTTATCATTTATTATACTCAGAGAGAGAATGTGGCCGCCTCTGTTGGCTTGTTCAGATTTTATCGTGTCTAACCACTGCCAGGAACATAAGTATAAATAATCATTATAGACTGGACAAACATTTTATAGCCAGTCCAATGATTGATTCAATACGACAGCACCAACAGTTTACTACAACCAGGAGTAGGTACGTTGCGAGACTGGAATCACCGACGAGTTTGTAAGCCAGCGCGTTACCCACTCAGCTACGCTCTCCTTTACACGCTAAAATCTGAACAAGCCTATCGTATTTAAAAATTATCATACTTATAAGTTTTGAAAATTTGTTTTGATCATACCATTTCAATTTAGTGTGATCGAAAATGTGTATTATACTTAATTATCAAAACTTAAGTTTCTATCACACCACACTATAAGAAGTATTTGATTTAACCTTATCAACATATTATCTTACGAAATACGCGATTGCAAAAATCAAATCTCAGCTGCCGTCTCAATTTGATCTGGCAACGACACATTTGTTCTCTCGCCCGTCTATATTTTAGCGACAAAACATATCGGACTACAGGACGAGAACAGTCAGGTTTTGTGGATTTAATTTATTTTATAAGCTTAGATTTAGGCAGCACTAGAATTACTTTTAAACTCAATAATAACACTAAAATACACTGACAGCAAGGTCGTGACACAATTAGTTAATCATAAAAAATAACTTTATAACAAAGGAAGATATTACTCTTTTTCAAAAGACGATCTTCACTTTTGTATTTACTGTCTTCTTGTATTTGCTTGAAAAGAAGGGGCAAAATATATAGTTTGCAGAAAATATCGTGTGTTTTTCTTTTTATATATTTAGACCGACATATATTTCTCACATATTATTTATATATATATGATTATATCCCAGTTTCCCGCGTTAAATTATTTTTCGATTTTTTAAACGTTTTTATATATACATAAATATATAAGTAAATATGAATAATAGGTCTAATAATTGAAGAGATTCTTGATAATCATGGTGTGGTCTCGGTCGCAAGTGGCCGTCAGCATTTAGTAGTGTATATGGGGTATATAATATGTATAATTATATAAAAACGTTTAAAAAAATCGAAAAATAATTTAACTCTGGAAACTGGGATAAAACCATATATAATATACATATAATATATAAGTTTGTTCGGATATTATGCAAAAATATGAGAAATCGTAGAATTCAAATATAATTATCTATTGGGTATATGAAGCTGCTTAGCATGCTATGCTTTAAATATTTAATTTTAATTTATGCTTAACTAATATTCTACCTAATTGAAAATTTAAAAATAGATGAATATAATCACGTTCAAACCATAAAACAGAAAAAATGTTTACAAAAGAAATATCGTTCACGCATAGTGTTCAACCAAATGTATGTTAACTTATATTGCAACACAAAAGGCTGACAATGTATAAGTGATATATTATATGCAAAAAGCAAAATGGGATAAATTTAAACATCATTATACAAAATCTAGTGTCTAGTTAGTGTCTAGTGTTAACAACATCATTTTTTCTCGAAGTATTCATATTTAACAAGTTAACAATAAGCATTTAGGAAAATGATTCAAAACATAAATATTGATATGATTCATAAATTCTTTTCTTAATAATTTAAAGATCAAATGTGTCTTTTTCTATCACATTTACACTTTTTATAAGAATAAATAATTTTTTTATTATTATCATTTTTCTCTAATGTCTCACGTAATCACTGTTTCTTTGATCAAAACGTACACTTAAGTACAGCTGAAATACTTAAGTTTAAGTATCGGGGGTACCCACTTGTTTCCTAAATTTTTCTTCTATCTATTATTGTATCTAATAATTGTTTCTTATCTTTACTTAAGTTTCGATCACACTACACTAAGTAAATTTGATCTGGCGTCGACATATTTGTTCTCTCGCCCCTCTACATTTTAGTGTCAAAACTTATCAAACTATACGGACGGGACAAGAAAAGTCAGGTTTTGTGGACCTAATTTTTTTAAAAGCTTAGATTTTGGCAACACTTTATATATACAGACAAACACGGAATATTTTCTATGTGCGATATATTTCGTCCCTTTTTTTAAGCAAATGAAAGAGGACAGTAAACACAAGTGACACGAATTGCCTTTAAGCTACGTAATAACACTAAGATACACAGATGGCAATGTCGTCGAGACACAATTAGTCAATCAGAAGAAAGAACTTTATTACAAGGGGAAGCATTACTTCTATTGTGTGTTTGCTTAAAAAGAAGAGACGAAATATATTGCATGCAGAAAATATCCTGTGTTTTTCTTTTCAATTTATTTAGGTTGATCTATTTCTCATATTTTTGCTATTTTAAATTTATTTTAAAAAGAACTTATATATATTTATATAATATAATATGTTTAATTTGACATCGTGGAATTCACATATAATTATCGTTTGAGGATTTCAAGCTTCTTCAATAAACTACATTTTAAATATACATTTCAAATTAAATGTCTAATATTCGACCTAATTAAAAGTTTGAAAATAGATTTAATAAATATTTAACTAATACCATATCCTTATAACCACGTTAAACATTATAAAAACAGACGAACCCTTTTTTCAAAGTGAATTTGGTTTAAGCATTATGTTCAACCAAATGTATGTACAGTCATAATGTAATATAAAACGCTGACAATGTGTATTAAGGTACATAAGGATGAGGTGACGTATGCGCGTTAGAACAATCCAGCGTGACGTTTTGGGGTGTCGGGGGACCCCCCTCTTCCCCTCTCCTGTCCGTCCTTATGGACAATTCTGAGGCTGTGCGACCTGGCGTTACGCCTCAGCCATCACACACATACCGCTTAATTGTCAACTGTAAATGTAAAACATTCATTAGATGGATACAGTATAGACTTTTACAATTTAGGTCTACGTCCCATCTACCATGCCATGCATAACGAGTCACATTTCTATATACCTACCAACATGTGAAAATGTTATATAAAAAATGTAGTTGGAAAATTATTGTCCGCCTCCCATGAATATTTTCTGGACTGATGCCTGCCTATTTATATATTGTATTACTACCTAAAAACATGTCGTTCTTTTTTATCCTATAATGATGTCTTTTTTTCAGTTAAATATTAATTAAGTCTATATATGTATATGTATTTAATAGCATATTTATATTGACTTATTTTTATTATTACAATTTTAATATTCTTAAATTAATATAATGTAACGTTAAATTCTAGTATGTACTTAAAAAAATGCAGAATCGGTGATTACGTGAAATATTTGAAAAAGAATAATAACAAAATTTTTGTTTTATCTTCAAAATTTTAATTAGGTAGAATTTTAGTTAGACATGAATTTGACATGAATATTTAAAATATAGCATGTTAAAGAAGCTTGAAATCCACAAAAGATAATTTCATTTGTATTCCACAATATGAAATTCAATATAATAAGGTGGCCTAAAAGTAGTCGAACCCGGTTTGTTTGTTTCAAATTTCGAACTTCAAACTTTAAATTTCGCAATAAACTCAACCTTTGACGGCATAATTGGGATTTTATTAAAAGTTAATCACACGCCTTAAAGGCCTATGCACACTGAACGCGGCGCGGCGCATCGAAAATGCAATCTACACCGAATGATGCGTCACAGTGCAGCAAAAATCGATACACTCTCTGCAGAGAATCTACATATAAACAGAAAAGAAGAAGGCATGTATACTGAGTCAGTGAGCCATGGTTAAGATTGATTTTTGACGCGCGTAAAGTTGAGAATTTTTATCATTGATTTTGACGCGCCACGCCGCGTCGTGCTGCTTTCGGTGTGCATTGCCCCATAAGATTTAATGCTTTTTAATTTTTTTACGCGCAGCGCACGCTGCACGCACTGCGTTCAGTATGCATAGGCCTTAAGTCACTATAAATTCATTGTAAAATTAAAATAAATTTAATTTAAAAATAAATTAATTTCAACGGAGTGTATTCCGCTACGACAGCCGTAATTAGTATGCCTAATAGCATAAGTAACGGCAAATATAAATTGCGACAGATTAAAACAGTCAATTTATTTATATGTATTCCGTTAGAAAAATAAATAAAGTTCACATTGATAATAATATTATATATTTATATATTTTAGCATGAACTGCTTGCTTCATAGTTAGTATTTACATCAGGGCTCAAGGACGACATTTAAGTTTGAATGAGCATGTACATGTTATATCACAGAATATTATTACTTGGGCAGAAGTTATAATCACGTAATTGATAACTGGAAAATTTAAACGAATTTCAAGAATGAAAAAAAGTTTCTGCTCGTAAACCAAGAACAATTATTCATCAATTGAAAACAATAATTCAGGAAGAATGGCAAACAATAACTCCAGATGTCTGTAGCAAAGTGGTTCACTGCGTCATCTCTCGATTCTCGATTTTAGAACTGTATTGTGGTCAATGATTGGAACTTTGAACATTTGTAGATAATTTTGTTTAGTTATTTTAATCTCTGTTTACTGATTTTATCCTAAATATATATACGTGAAATTAGTTGATGGATAATAACAAGCATTTTTTACTATAGTTGGCTTCGACACTATACTTTTGGGCCATCCTCTGTATATTAATGTTCTTTGATTGGATTATAAAAAGTAAAGAAATACGAGTAATAGGGCGGCCTAAATAAATTAATCCCAAAAAACCTGAATTTTCTCGTCTTGTTATAGTTTAATAAGTTTTGGCGCTAAAATATAGACGGGCGAGAGAACCAATATATCGTCGCCAGATCAAATTGAGACTGGCAGCTATGATTTGAATTTTTGAATCGCGTATTTCGTCAGATAATATGTTGACAAAGCTTTATTAAATATAACGCCCAAATGTTGTGCGATCGAGTTAGCAAAGAGGCAATTAAAAAAATAACTCAAAACGAAAATATTGATTCGATTTTTAAGCGTCTATCCTTAATAATTGAGAGATTATACAGACTTTTCATCACGATGATATATCCAATCAGAAAATTGGAGTAAATAAAGGTTAATCATTGTTTGTAGGTCATTAAACATAACCAAAAGTATGTTTTGATATATGTAAGTGAGATTTATCTATATTATATGTCAACGAATTAGCTCTAATTATCTTCCTGTGAATGCGAAACTTGACCTCTGATGAGCCGGATTTAAATTTACGAATAACGTATAACCGAGTTGAAGCTTGCTTTGACACCATATTTAATGTAGAAATTAAATGAGAGCTGTTATGTTAAAGTACTACTTGTTTCAATAAGACGTATTCACGTAATCGTATATGGTTAATATAATATTCTTCTCCATTTAAATATACATGCAAAACAAACCAATTTTATGAACCACTATTACCTATTTAAAAGAAATTAAATTAAATTAACAAATATTTTTAGAATGACAATTTTAAATTTTTGTTATGAACAAATAATTAATCAACAAATGTGTAAGTATTCAATCAACATAGAATATAGTATACAACATAGAGTACACATGTGTTCTCTATGGTATACAATAAAACATATAAGAATATTGTTCTTCATTGAGAAATTCTGATCAGCTAAAATTACAATATTTCAAAGATGCATTCTAAAACTTTATTTTATATTCAACTAAATATGCGTTCATTACTATACTATGTTCGATTGAAATACATATAACATATATGTAAATAAAATGTCTACTATATATAATTACAGTATCCATTAAGATAATATGTTTGTAACCTTGGTAACCTATTACTATTAGGATCAAATTAATGATGCTATGGTAATCTAATCAATACAGAAAAACAAAAAGGTATTTAAGTTACTATCCTGCTAGGCCATTTTGGCATCTATAGGTTACAGCGGAAAGTTTTGTCGTTTTTTAAGTAGCAAATGTTTAACATCAAATATATTTGTAATACATAACAGAAAAGATGTCGGTAACTAAGCTTATTTATTACTGCTGGGTAATGAATCTAAAGGAAAATGAAGCGACAAGGGAGATTAATAATGCTTTGGTTATTAAATGAAGCTAATGTACGAACCTGCCAGCACTGGTTTACTCGTTTTAAAGATGGTGAATTGATGTTGATGACAAAGAACGGGAAGGAGGACATTGATGAAGACATCAAGCAGTACCTGCGGGAGATACCGAGAGCCACTGCGGAGAGCAAATTGCGATAGTCATGGTGATCTCAGACAGTGAGGGGGCATACTTTCACACAAACAAAATGTTGAGCCGGTGAGATACACCGAAAGTCCGGAACGTCCTAAAAAATCAACACCACAGAAAACTATGAACCTTTTCTTTTGGGACAGCCAAGGAATCATCTTGTGGACTATGGACTCTGTGGTATATTGTGATCAGGTGCAGCAATTAAAAGTTATCGAAATATATTCGAAAAGAAAGACGGTGCTTAGGCACGGACAATTGGTGTCAGTATTCTACAGGACAACGCGCGTTCTCGAGCTACCATAGAGAAGCTCCAAGAAATTAAGCTACCATGCATCCCTCATCCCCCTTATTCGCCGGACTTAGTGCCCACTGACTACTATTTGTCTTTATCATTGAAGTATTATTTCAGTGGAAAGCGCTTTTTTCCTCGTGCCAAAGTTAACGTAGCTAACGAAAACTTCATCGATTTCAAGAACAAAGCTTTTTTCATAGCTGGGATAGGTATGCTTCCGTAGCGATGGAATAGGTGTGTAGATGGTGACCATTTATATTCAATGTTTGTGTTATGTGCTTCATTTACAAATTACAATTATGTTCAAAAATATATTTGAATTACAAATATATTTAATGTTACTTCTGTTACTTAAAGAACGACAATTTCTTTCGCTGGGACCATTATTTCTACTTCATTTTTGTATTTTAACAAAATTATTCATAATTATTATCAATAATTATAATGAAAGATATATCTTTTTGACGTAGCAACAGCTGTTTGATTACTTATACCTACATGTTAGCATATACTGTACCTGACTAAAGATCACTTATTAATGATTGTAGTAAACAATACTTAGAGGTTTGAAGTCGACGATCATAGGAGCATAAATATTTAAAATTATCTAATTTTTTATAATATTAAATCTAATGAAAGTGTCTGAAGAAATAATGATAAGAATATTAACCAATTAATTTAAGTAGAATATATTTATACAGCTACATTGAAAGCCACAATTTCAATAAACCTGCTCTTTTAAAATATACAATTATGACATTACAATAAAAAGATAAACGTAAAATCAAAAACAGTATAAGCTATGTTTTAAAATGTAAAAATGTAAATTTAAAATCGTACAAATCTCCTTAAATGATATGAAGGGGAAATATCGAAATAATCACATAATATGCAGCTTCATAGTTAAAGTTGTCCCAGCTTCTATATTAAATACGGTATAATATTATACATTATTATTATTAGACTGTCAGATTTCATTGAACACGATTAGAGTGGATTGATAGCGTGACTAGACATTTTCTACACTCGTGTTAGCTATTTCCTTTGTTATCCAATGAAATTTTTCGAATATTTACAAAGCTCCACGGTCTAATTGTTATTTTAAAGTTGTAGTTTTTACAATCGATAACATGTAGGTAAGTACCCATTCCACGTCTATCTGGGGAAATAAATAACAGCTTCAAAGTTGCCTAGATCACTTCCGATTATAACAGATTGTTTCGCGACTAGAAATTGACTGAAATAATAACAAGTTTTTGAAATAATAGCAAGACGTATAATGCTCCTCCGCAGGTATTTGCTACAAGTTTGTATTGCTTATCAGTTGTCGCTTTCGATGCATTAAATATATTTAAAATATGACTTTAAATTTAATATTTAGTAATTTCAATATTTATAACTTATAATTTTAAATTTACATACTTCTAACTATTATAATATATATAATTGGTTAGTATTGCTGAAATATAACGTCATCCATAAAAGGTTAGTTTTTTTTTTCAAACATTTTATGAAACATTTTATGAATTAGTCTTTGATAAATATTAATAAAAAATATGATGAGCTTTTAAAATCTAAATATGACTGACTACGGGGCAATATAAATATATAAAGTATAAATTTATAAATAATTTGATCTTCAATTCTAAGCAATAGTATTCTTCATAATATCAAATAACGGCTTTTACGTGCAAAGGTTGCTCTAAACCAAATCATACTATCGAAAATTGTGCAGTTTTCCAAGAAATATAAAGTGGAAAGACAGACAATTCGTTAAAAAATATGTTATGTTTTGCTTGTTTATGTTGTGATCGTAAATCGAATACTTGTTTTAAACGACTCACCTATATAAATGTTGACGGAAAAGATGTACTACATATATCAATAAATTATGTGGAAACATAACGCGATAGGTTGCTCAACCCACATAATGCAAATGAAAATAAGATTTAAATGAACAAGTGATTGATTGGAAAATAACAAATGAACTAGCTATATGCCTTCTGATGTAAAAACAGAAATTGACTCAAATCGTAAATAATTTTGAAGCTACAAGAATTGATGAAAATGATTTATTGTGTCTACCTGTTCTCTATCTAGGGCAAAAGTTACCTTTCGATAATAAAGATAATATGGCTTAACCCACTAAAAATCTAAAATTGTAACTATTTAAAATCATTTTCTATACTGTCTTTACCATATCCACTTGAATAAGTAAATAAAAATAATGGAAAAAAGCAAATGGTTCCCGAAAAAACAGTTGTCTGAGAAAATTATATCTATATCTACGATTTTCTCCATGGTGAAAGCCACTTAAAGAATGTAGAAGGCTCCATGGGGCCAAGTGCACCCCACCCCGTAATTAACTAATTAAATAAATATAAGATTTGAAAATATAAACCACTTCGATTATTCTACGAGAAAATAGTGGATTTTTACAGTAAGAAAGTTTTTTGTTATCTGTGTTATTTGTTGTAAACATAAAAGGGAAATTGAAATGACTGAACAAAGTATAGCTAACTTATTAGAAGGCATATTAAAGGTTGACAACCATCCCCCGTCTACAGATTTTGGACTTGACAGTTTTAGTCCATTTCTGGTTGGTAGAGCAAACGAAAAGCGTAATGTATTGTATTCGTTTTTTTATTGATCGCATTTGTTTATTTGTCATTTTTGAAAACAATTATAAAATTAACCAGCCATTTATATGTACAGTAAAAATGAAGATGACATCGGAATACACATAAAAATATACTAAAATTCAGATGCTTAACATTGTGGAATAATCCTCCCATATAAAGTTATTCACATAGAAATTGCTAGTCTTGACACTGACCCTGACACCTTTATCTACAGTTTACACAAATAGTATAAGAAAGGATAACCAGAAAAGCACTAGGGAAGAGAATACGCTCTGGTAATGGATCAAACTTGTTTACAACGTAATATAAAATGGATATTCAATCCACCTCGATACATGTCTCATTTTGAAAATGCTTGCGCTAAAGAGGTACATACCATCCGAAAGGTTTTGACATCGCGGCTACAAGAGTAACCTGTGGTATTAACTGATGAGTCTCTAAATACTCTGATATGTGAAGTGAAAGATATTTTAAATCTCAGACTTCGTCTATCTATACTCTTTCTGATCTGAAAGTTTCGACATCAAATCATCTTTCGCATTAAAATTTCATCCTAACTTTCTCAGATGGAATAATAAAAATGGATAATATAATGTGACTTGTAGAAGTAGATGGAAACAGATTTAATATCTGACTAAATTTTTCTGGTAAAGCTAAAAACGCCACTATTTTTAACTCCTTTACACTACAGGGTGTTTCAAAAGTCCATAGATATTTTAGTCAATATTATATAAAATTTATATTTAACAAATATAGGTACCTGTGCAATTATTATAGGCATTTGGAAATTCCTAAAACAGTTACTATTTATAATATTGGAAATTCCAAAAAACAAATTATACAGACACACAGTTCAGTTACTGTTTATTAATAATATTGACTAAAATATCTAGACTTTTGAAACACCCTGTAGTTGTCAGCATTGCTTATTATAATGTATATTGTCTATCTAATACTTTTCAAGGCATATATTCTGTTTAGCATAACCCTACTTAATTTAGTGATGTAAAAAATGCTTAAAAAGAAATGATTGTTACTATGTAGTCAATGTCATTATACAGGCATGAGAATGGTCTAATGTGTCTATGGAGGAAGCATTTTTATAAGGCCCCCAACCTCCTGGGTGTCTAAGATAGACTAGGGTCTTGAGTTAGAATATAGAATTGGGCCCTCTACAAAATAAATTTTATTATGGGCCCTTTTATACAAATAAAGATAGACTAGGGCCCTTGAGTTAGAAATAAAATAGGGTCATCTACAAAATAAATAGAATAGGGCCCTCAACTAAATAAATTTCATTATGGGCCCTTTTATACAAATAAAGATATACTATAGGGCCCTTGAGTTAAAATATATAATAGGGCCTGGAGGATTTCCTCCAAATGGAGGATAATTCTCATGCCTGATTATAATGTAGGTCATTTAATTACATTATATCTATTATTCGAGAATCTCGAGTAATAATTTTTTTTACTATTACTCGAGAATATATAGCGCCAAGTTAAATATATAGATTCTTGAGTAATAATTTTTTTCACTATTACTCAAGAATATTCCACCAAAAAAAATAATAAGAATTATAAAGAATCTTGCAAATTATAAATTACGTTATTATATATTATATATAAAATATATTATTTGCAGAGATTATCAAATATTAATAATTAT
>JAYRBW010064807.1:13911-53632 GCA_036023295.1 Invenusta paracnida | reverse complement strand
CTTTCTCCTAATTCAATGATATTCCAGCATTAATCAAAGTATTACATATTATACTCCACGGTTGCTTACTTACTATTCAATTGCACGCAAACTGAGTTACTAGAGAATCAAAAGAAGAACATTGCCCTTCATTGTAATGAGTGCAGGGTGAAATGGTTTTTAATAAAAAATGATTAAAATATCCTAAATTACGCTACTACTTTAATACTGGTTTATACGGATGAATCGAACACAATATCTATGAGTAACACAATCTAACACAGATTTATTTCTCGGTAAATTTCACGCGACTCTAGTATTTATTTTGGCTAATCCAGCACTAAAGTAACGTTTCTCGACTTAATTCTTCAAAACACAGGTTCTCTCCCTTTTAATGTGCACTAAAATTGATTTATAGTGATCACTTTTTTTAAAGCACCCTTTTCGTTGTTTTTTTAATATACTGTCTTAAAAAACACAGTAAATGTAATAACTTTGCACACTTAGATCTAATACACATGGCTTTGTGTTTCTCTCTAGGTTATCCGTTTGGTATTGTATTTACACGATCAATATTGTCTGTTTTAGGGCGAGTTTTTACTTTTACACTAATCAAAGAACATTAATACCGTCCTTTTCTCTAAATTGTTTCCTGTTTTTTGGGAGGTGGGGGGGGGAGATAACTACGCGTCTTAACAGTGTAGTGTGCAATGTACAAGTTGTATACTATTACGATGCAACTGTTGTTATCCATTTTTGTTGCTTAATAGCACTTGGTTGGTGGTATATATGTTAGTAATTTATTATAATATGATAGCATTTGTGTATCCTACTGGTGTGTTATAATAAACTTCTTAAAGTTTAACATAACTGGGTAATGCTGATAGTAATGCTGCATACATTAATATTTATATTTTAAAATTTCCATTTTAAAACATCAATACGAAGACTATAGGAAGCGTATTTTGATATTGCTATCGATTATTTAAAGTTCAATGGTCAAACATGAACTCATTTTAGTCCCTTTGTCACCTATATTTTAGTGTGGCACCTAATATTCTAATACTGTTAGCAATATACTACGAGTAATTAATTATTAACGATGTGTATCGTGTAAAATAGAGTTGACAGTGTTTGAACTTTTTCCCGCTTTGTTACAGACTTATTCCAGGCATCTACTAAGGAAAATAGTAAGTACTATCCTTTCGGTCGTAACTGTCCTCCACACTGTAAACTCAAAACGGTCGTATTGAGGACTTTTGGACATGTCCCACTTCAATAAAGCATTGACAAATCTCTCAAAGGCTCCTTGTTATTACTATTGCCAACACATGTCGCAACACATGCTTCTTAAAAGCCTTCATGCGGCCGCTTTGAATTCACAGTGTCCATCTACGTACAAAGGAGAAATGAGTCTTCCTTCCCAAAAAGGATACTTTTATTTTTGTCTTCTTCACTTACACCACAACGATTATGGCAATTGAAGTGGATTTTTTAAACAAATTAAAATAACCGAATAATTTCAGCTGAATTGCAACAAAATTGATTTTTAAAAGAACTGCATTTTGATTGGTTAACGATCTCTTCGATCGCCATGGTTGGTTCACTTATTATTGCCACTGTTATTATTAGATGTGTCGCGCTTGAAATTAGCATGTGCCTCTTATCTTCTTTATTGACGGAATCGCAACTGGTCAATCTTTCTGGTTATGTTACTATAACCGATATGTTTTACTTTAAGTCCACGGTGTTTCCCACCATTAATTATATATAATATAATGAACCGATTTAACTATCTCTGTGTGTTTATTATCCAGATTCCACTGAGTGATTAGAGTGACTCCACGTTTGATTTGGTCAATGTATTGGCAACAAATTGAATCGTTTTTTTCCTTTTCAAATTTAATTTAAAGACGTTGTGCATTTTTCTAGTAAGTATGCTGTATCCGCATAATCAATTACACCAATTAAATGATTTTATTAACACACAGTTCCATACGTACCAAACTTAGAAATGTATTGTCATGTCATTTCTTGCGCAGCAAATCTGAAAAGTATTTCGTGAATAACTGCGAGCCCTTTTGTCAACCGTAAATGTCAGTATACCCTTCCAGCAGCTTTTGTCTCGTCAATATAATAATAGCATTTTTGGTTCTATTAAACAAAAACAGCAACACAGTTGGCATGGCGTCACTTTCTTATGCGGGAGTTATTACAGTTTTTACCAAAACTCCTCCTTCGTTCCCGCCTTTCTTCTTTTATCCCATGACTGTAACCCTGTGTCTAAATCCCTTTTCTAAGTTTCATTAAGTGTGACCCCATCTCTCCATAATATATATACCGTACCTATAATAACCGCTAAAAATTTGAGTTAACTGTCCTATGTTTTTGTTTTATCCTGCATGCTTCATTCTTCATTAGACGTCTAACTACTATTCTAAACTAATATTGATCAATTAATTCACTTACCTCTACTTACAATTTTACCCCAATGTCTCATTAAACTACAAATTTACTATTTATCTATACTCTTGGTTTAATCATGATTCCCTTCCCTCATTGTTGTATTGAATATAGAAAGACGGTTATTAGTATTTTTCAATAATATAAAGAATCTTAATTTCACTTAAATTCCGATTTGTACTCGTTAAATGTGTAGCTGTAATTTTTGTGTCTTTGATAGTACTTTTCTCCTTGGTTTAATGGTCCTATTGATGTTGTCTGTGTGGTAGCACTTGTAGCTCTTCACTGTTTTCAATGTTATGTACTCTATGGGATTCAACACATCCATCATAATCTTCATTCATCAACATTATACATTTAAGGTTTATCCTATTTTATCCCTTGTTGTTAAAGTTAATTTCTAATTTTAAAATGTGGTCATTTTATTTAATGCAAATTAACTACTTCTTTTGGATTTCTAGATCACATATGGCTGACTTATATGTATTGTATTTTACACGAAACCTTTAACCGGTTTAACTGTTTGAAATTTCGTTATCTCTTTCCTCGCCTAATGATATTAATGTTGGTTTTATTTTCTAAGCACACATAATAATAATATACTATGTCATCTGATAATGATGACATTACTTGTCGGTAAAGTCCAATTGTGTCAGTTGTTTTATTTTCCTATTTCGCTTATTATTATTAGATGGTTATGCTCTCTATATATACATATTATATACTTTTGTTTTGTATTCTAAAACGATTGTATGTTTGTTCGTACCTTAATATCACAGTTTGATTATGATGATATTGATTCTAAGTTAACACAGTAATACCCATGTCAATTGTAGTTAAAGCTGAGCTTTTCTTATTTGCTTCTCTGTATGTATACTTTTTTTGTTTCAAATAGTTATACATTATTGATAATTATGCGCTTTTGTAGTACTTATAATTTCCTTATAATATATATATATATAATTTTAATACTCTTAATCAATTCTTGCAATGGCTGCGTTTCTACAGAACACTAAAAAAAGAGTTCCTGTTTTGTTGAAAATTCAAAAATTGAAGAGATTATTTGTTCTCCTACCTACTTCTTCCACAAGGAGAGATGGTGTTCTATTTCGACAATGTTGGTTCAGACTGCTTCTGTGTCAATACTGATTTACTTGATTTGAGTAAACATTTCCAGAATTGTCTTTATTGCTCCATCAAAGCTTGAAAGAAACCTAACCTGCTCTATTTATTGGTTTCATTGGAAAACCTTTTTTTCTCCCAATTTTGTGTCCGTAAGATTGGCTTCTGGTGGTCTCGTTAGACTGCCTAGATTGTCGAGTTTGATGATGATTGTTTATGGTGATTATTATGGGTAGAACGCGACCAGCTGCTGATCTCGGACAATTTTTTAATGGGCACCCTTTCTCTGAAGACAGTAATGTCAATACGTGGATGTAGGCTTTAAGACCAGGCTGATTTATTTATTTAGCTCTTAAATTTTCTTTTCTACTGTCTAGTCGTTTACGATACTTCTAAGCATCCTTTATTTAGTGTATTATGACTAAATATATGTAGAGCATATCTTATTTATCTTAATGCTGATATTAGAACATATTATTGTGGGGTTATACCCAACTAGCCTGACTAAAATTGCTATATTACAAGATTGTGACTAAAGACTAATTTATATTTATGTTACTTTTTTATTTTATCAGGTTTACTTTGCAAAGCAGTATTTTTGTTTGTGTTATTTTTGATTTAATTTAAATGTTCTCTTATCACTTCAGAAACGGGGTTCCTAATGACAAAACAGGCTCAGATCTTGGGCGCCGTTGTTGGCCTAATTGTTATTGTCCTGGTCATTGGAGTTGTCATCTGCATTGTCAAGAAACGCAGGTCGGAACCCACAAGATCTGAGTATGTACTCCTTTCTTTCTATCTTATAAGAAACAAAAGATATTCCATTTTGTGTGTATACCTAGGGTGTTAGAAGCTGCATCATTCATTTAGTCTTCAAATTAGTGTCATTTTAATGTTACATACAAATAGTATCCATTATTGAGTTCATCCTTACTAAGTACTTATATCCCCAATATTAAAGAAATAATACAAAGTTGTTTTATACGGTTTCGACCAACCTGATATTTTGTTTGTGCTTTTTTTATGTTAATATATTATTATGTTGCTTTTTTGATTCGCTAGATCGGTCTTATTTAGCTAGCCTTAAAACTATCCATTTTTCACCCGATTATTTGCTATTGTTATACATATTTTCTACTATCCAAACATCACATGGTTTCGGTTTAAATATCCGTGCTATTAAAAATATTACGCGCTATCTTCGCGTAAGATTATAGCCTCTAAGATTGGTTTTGGTAATCCTTATAATTACCTTCGCATAGTTTAGGCGTGTGTGAGTATAAATGCGTGGTCTTACGTCTGCGTTTGATTTACACTTCTGCAAGAAGGGGTTATATCAACAAAGCACGATTTGTTCATTTTACCTTTGTCTTATCTCTAAATTGTAGAAGTAGTCAAGATCCGAGGTGCATAATCGATTGTTTCGAATAAATGGACAAAATACTAAAAATATGATTCCATTGTTTCGTTTTATTTATTTATACTTTAATTGTAAAGCTTATGTTTTCGTCGATTTTTAGCGTATATAGATAATTTATGTAAATATCATTAGATTGCCGTGTGACAGTTATTGATTAATAAATCAAGTCTGAAATGCTATCGAATGAACTTAAGAGTATAATAATAATAATATGAACACGATTTCTAGACTATATTTTAATATAATAGGACATAAAATCATTTTGTTTTTAATATTTTTCAGCCTTATGATTTTATCAAACTTCGTAGTAAAACTATTGAATTTGATTTTTTATGTATTATCGAGTTGTAATACGTCGATCCAGAAAACAGTTTAATTTTTTTCAAAAATTATAGTTAAATACTTAATTTTATCAATTTTACGTCAAATAAGAAATTTTACCAAATAGCAAATTATTTGTTTTTAATTTTTGGGTTACCTTGTTTTTCTAATTTCAAAAATCGATATTTCTGGATTGACTCTATATTTCCCATTTGAAATAACATACTCGTCTAAATCTGTCATTTTTACATCACACATTAAACTGCATGCTGTCGCTATTATTACCATTTCTATCTCCACTATAAGATAATCATATTTAATTATTCTCAATTATTAATATTACATATCCTAAAAAGTAATATGTCCTAATTGAATATACCGACATCTCTGATTCAGTTTTCTTAATATCGTGATTGGCTGAGTTGCCAATGTTGTAGTCTTTCTCGATGAGCTATCGCTAAACGCAATGTTATACATACACGGATAAGTTTTAAACTATCAGATTGGATATTAGTTATACATATATATATATACCTATCTGTTGTCTGTGCTTACTAAGTATCTTTTAAGTGTGCAATATGATCGTATGTATGCGAGTATTATAATATGCGTATTACTGTGTATTATTCAACCAATCAGCAATAAAGAGTACGCCCCTGTACCAATGCAAGCCAGTGCTCCGCGCGGCGGTCAAGGGTAAGTGTCGACCACTCAAAACCGGTCAACATTCACACCTTACACACGCCTGTATCCCCGTCTCTCTCTATTTAGGAGTTTATTGACATGCTTCCACCCTCTTCAATCCCTTGTTTGTCCCTCAGTTATATATATCTCCTTTGCTGTGTGCTTATAAAATAACCATCCATTAGTACTGTTTTATATTGTATTTCAATAACATTTCCCTTGTTTTCTCTCCTTACCTGTTCTCATATGCTCAACCCACCTGTGAAATTTAGCCACTATAACTTGCAATGTCTCCCCTTTATATATTTTTTATTATGGTGTGACTTACCCTGTTTACTGATTCTTCTAAATCCCTAAATTCGTATTACGTAACTGTCCATTTAGATGTCTCGTTTAGTTCTATTGGTTTAATTTGAAAGGATATAAATAGCATGAGTTTTAACGTAATTATGAATTTGAAATCTCTATTTCGCGATTATTAAAATATTATTAGACAGTACTTTGATTAATCTGAAATTTCAGTGAGTCGATCCGAGTCACTTATTTAGGTATTAATTTCAATCTCAGTTTTTAAATCTTTAATTATCCTAATTTTCTTCTGAGTATTTCATCAAATCAATTAAACGAGGTATTGAAATAGACCCCAATTTAGCTTACCCATGTACTTCGCGGTCGGCTGCTATAGTATACCTGTAATTGCCTTGTTTGTACGTTCCAAGTCTTGAACTGAGTTGATCAATAGACGTGCTCCCGGCCTTCCTCTGTTGTCGCTTGAAACTGTTCTCATTTTCATGTGTCTGTGTCACTTTCTTAGATGTGTAATGACATTTTATTGTCCTTTTTTGTACATCTGAAGCCCGCCTCTCTAGATTACAAGTTTTAAGATACAGATTTATATCCTGCCATTGCAATTGTTGCTTATGAAGCATGTAGATTAGACTTTTCTGCATTGTGTAATTTAATTTCAATATAGGTAGTCGCAACTTCTGGTTCGGAATGATGTTTGTATCATTTGTTACTTATATTTTTATTAGTGAGGAAATTATTTGAAACTATTCAAGGCAATTTCTTTCTGTAGTCTTTTTTCCCATTATGTCAGCCTTAAAATTCGTTTGTAATTAGATAAAATTGAAATATGATTCAAATTGTGATCGAATTGATTTGGCCTATATGTTTTCATAACTGATTGTTTTCAAACTAATGTGCATATACAATAAAAATCCATTTAACATATTGACTGTAGTTATTTTAATATATTCATTTATAAAATGCCTTTCGTGTTTGCCGAAATTTGGACTGTTTTACTACATTGATTTGGATTAATTATTTACGATCTTGACTACAATTGAATTATTGTATCAAACAGTGATTTTAAACACTCACACAGATGCATGCGTCATGTTTTCAATGTAATTATCAATTTGTTTATTTTTAGATATATAGTTTAAAGGGCTGTTGATTTTGTCAATAGAGCGTTGTCTATCTGATCCGCTTAAGCATCCGTTTCTTAGACTTTCCAGTGTTACATCTGGAAGCGGGCGATATTAAATATTTACATAATCTTGTCAATCTTAAACAGTTCCTTCGTCGATTAATTACACTGCTGTTTTTGTTTTTATTTTCTATGTTATGTTTCATCTTGTGTATTTTTATTTATTTTAAATTATGATATCTTTCATTATAATATTCAATAAGTATTTTTAGTCACCAATGTTTTCAATAATTTATCATAGTTTAACATAATTGATTTTTAAGGATTGTATCGTTTTATAGATCATGTACCTAAATATATTCCTTAAAATTACTGTTGCTTTTAACAAGTTATCTATATTGCGTTGACATAGTTCCATATAAATTAGGAGGTTCTAAGACATGTAAGTAATACTTTGAAACTGTCTACTCGCTTATAAGATGATATATCGATGTGTACTGTATAGCCAGGCAGCCCATCAGGCTGTGTTATTTTAATGGCATGTTTCGTATGGCGTACGTTCCTTTTTATGAGTCTAATACGGCTTCACTGCTAGTATGTAATACCATTAGCCTGTAGCGGCAAGCTTGAAATTGTCAACTATTTTAGCGAACTCTTGCGAATAGTGCAGCTATTTATTTCATCAAATTACTAATTACAATTTTTATTCGACGTAACGTTATTTTTGTTCTATTTTATTGGCATTTCGCTTTCTTTATCAACTTCATTATATAGATTTTATATATTATATGTGTGGCTTACCTTACGATACATACTTTATTAATATTATATCAAGACTTACATAATATACTAAGTTACTACTATATATGCAAACTATTGATTTATTATAATAATTAATTAATTGCGTACTAATTTTATTGGTTATATCAACAAAGCAGCTATGTATTGGTTGTATAAACTTTTGACTGATCAAATACACTCAATTTTTTTAAATAAGCATAGTGAAGCCACTAGAATAAATTGTTACTTACTGGTTTACGCTTGACTTCATTTTCTATTTCGATGACTTAGTATATTCTTAGGGTAAATATTCATTTTCATTCAGTTATTCAAAGTAAATGTTTATACGCTCTTCCTTTATTGTTTGTCAATTTCAGGGGCAAAGACTACAACGAAGCACCGGTAAGTTCATTTCTAATTATTTTATTCTTGTCTTCTAGTATAGCTGTGTGTAATAATTACGTTTCCTGTGGTGACATATTATCAGACCAGTCTCTTGGTTTATCTTTCTATCGTTTGTACAACGCAATGCTCACATTCAGTTGTTTTAATTCTATTTATTGTACTAATTCGTCAGTATAATTGTGTTGTAGGAGTCTTCTTAAAGTGTAGTATTGCGTCAGACTAGATTGTGCCATCCTCCACACTGCACTTGGCTTATAATGTACTATTCTGGCGTGTTGACAGGTAACATATTAATTATTGCTATTGGCATCTGTATCCTTTCCACTTGACTATTGCCAAGCGTTTAACACTTGACTTATCGTTTGATGATTACGCCCGCCTATAGCTGTTGATACGCTATAATATGCAAGGTGTCATGCATTCATTCATTGAGCGTACTATGTATGTTGATATAGGCCTCCCACCCTACTACATAACTATATACATACTCCAAAGTCCAGAATCAAATTTATGATGATGATTATACATAGTATGATCAGAGAGTATGCAGTCACTGGCTGTTTTAGATGCGCAGTGTTTTCACGAACATTAATATACCACTGAACGATTTAGGGTGTTTCCGTCGACCGTTTATTTGGGTGTAATAGCGCGTCTACTTGTGTCGTTTTTTTGATGTCGTTCACCACTGAGCGACATACCTTCCTCTTAAATCAATTCCACTTTTTACTGCACTAACTCTGCAGTAACTTTAAACATCCTCTTCTTCAGGTCTTCCATGCCCACAGTCTAAAATTGAGGGCAAATCGCTTTATTCCTTCGCCAGCTGGGCAGATTATAGGACGCACCGTTTTGGCTAACTGTGAAAGTCATCGACGATTGGGAAATTATAGATTATGATGTACTTTTCCCTAGTCCATGTTCTTTTCGCCCCGATGTTCCCCTGTCGTGTATACGTGTACATGCAATATGTGACGATCATATTAAGCTGAATACCAGAACCTGAAATCAATAGTCATTCAATGTCTGTAGTATGCGTTATATCTTATGGGTCTGTCTAGGTGATCTAGGTGATGAAGAAATGCCTGTACATGTGTGACAAACAGCTACTTCTTTTCCCTTTGGATTTTGTATGTCTACATACCGAGTCCTCATAATAACATAAAAGTCAGCCATTTATTTGACTAATTTATAATGTACACTATTATTCCAATATTTTCTGTTTCAGCAGTTTTATAATTTCTAACCTTGAGACATCATACAATTTCTTGTGATCCTAGAGCAAAGAATGCTTATAAATAGAGCAAATAAGTTTTCTTTCTTCGACTATAATTAACCACTAGTGTGTATATACATATATATATATATTCTCGCGTCTTTAGCAACAGGATTAAAGGCGAACGCTCTACGTGTAGCACAACTTTAGTTGGGTAGTAATATAGTTGATGGTCGGAGTTTACGCTTGGCAGAGATTTAATGAATATTAATAGGAATTGAATCTGAAGTTTACGTGGTGTACTAATTATTCGGGATATATGGCAAAGGAGTATAGTGAAAAAGCTTTTTGTTTGATTGTATGCATTTATCATTTTTTTGACTGGCATTATTTTAGGTGTGATTTTTTCTGCCAACAATATTATGATAAGTTTGTTTTGAGGCAAGCTTTGGCCTACATAGTTTTCTTCGTCTTATTTTTGTGTGTTGTTTTATTAACTCGTAAATATATATAATATGTATTAACTCGCTTTGGTATTAACATTAATTATATTCCGTATACTATTAAATTGCCAGTGTACACACACACAGACAGCAGCCAATCAATAATATTGATTTCCTGTCAGCAAATTTGCTGGTGGCTTACTTTGGCGCGCTTAGATCACAGAAAATGATCCTAATTCCTAGATAATTTTGATCTAGTTATGATCCAATTTTTTGGCTGAAATGAGTATACGAGAACTGATATAGTATTAGTGTCTGTCTATGTTAATGTACTTTGTGAATTCGATTTCTAGATGTGTGGTTTAAGGGCGAATGGAATTATTATAATTCAAATCGCTAAACTAGGGTGACGTGAGGATGTTATTTCAGTCGTATCACAGAATGAGGCTATGCGTTCTTCTAATATTATCTTGAATTGTAATGATTTTGGAGGCTTACTATTTAACATAATTGGCGCGTTTTCTGTCTTGATAGATTAATAATGAATTAATTGGGTTAACTATGATATTTGTAGTCTACAATTTAGTAAATATTAGCTATGAGTGCTGCAATAACAAATTAAGCTCTGTGGATCCACTTCTAATTGTTATTTTGTGTTGAGCCCGAATTGTAATATTGCCTAGACAATTGACACAAATACCCAACAAACAATGGGAAATAGTGCAGTAAGGGAGTTATTCTCGATCAGTGTGGCAATGTATGTAATTTGGCGTGCCAATTTAGACAGGGAGATCTCCGGTTATACGCTTCTATTAAGCAGAATGGGATCAGCAGAGACATGCATAGCAAGAGAGGATCAATAAAATACGGAATTACACGAAAATGAAGAGATATTATAATATGTATATGCAGCCAGACTTGCAACATACCGGAGGTCCTTCTTCCCAGCTAACTTTCACCCACCCTTCAGAAGCCAACGTCTGTCGGCCATATGAACGACTTGACTCCTGTGTATATCGGCAGGCTCCCGCCAAAAGGTATTTTTCATATTATCCCCATAGTCCCACTAGGCCCAGAAGTACAGACAGCCAAGGCATTTTAGATGTGGATGCCTTTCTAGGGCGAGTTGACATATACATACATATATAATATGTATTCTGCTTTTTTGTGGGGTTTTTTGTTCAAGTTTGTAATGCCTGTTGTATTTCGGCATGCATGTTTGTATGCGTGTATTCACAGCAGTTTGCGTCTTTGTAAAGCTGACTTTTCTCGCTAATTCTCTCCGAAAATACGTGACTGATGGTCAGCTATAGCACAGGCACTGTCCAAACAAATTAAGTTGACTTTTCTTTAAGATAGACTGGATTGTAAATGCTGTAGGCAAGGAAACAATTAGGTGGTATATATCTTGAACAGGACTGAAAAAACTGACAGAGACAGGTGATTTATTTCTTTACTAATTTATCTGCTTCGATATAATATTTTCTGCCTTTCCAGAATTGCCATGCAGCACTAAACATCTTATTTCTTGTGTATAATATTGCAGGTGAATACTTATATACTAAACAGCACATGTTTTCCGTTCTTTTTAGTGTATATATAGTACAATCAAATATTTGTGGATATTAGTTTTGTTTGTCTATAAAACGTGCTTTTGGGGTGAGGTAAGATGGCAAAGGACTGGATGGTGTTGCTGACATTCGATGGATGAGATTGAGTTTGGAGTAATGATGGACAGAGTTTCTGTCATGCAGCTCACGCTATAAGCTATACTAACTGGATTCACGAATATGTTGCACTATGTTGACCTGATGGACTGACTCCTCCGTTTTACACCTTTTGCTTCTAATAATTCTCGGAGCGTTCGTGTTTCTGTTATGTGCTATAGCGACACGTTTCTTCAGTGCTGGTATATGCCTCGTACGAGTATACAAAGCTAACCTTATGATAGAAGAGATCGAAATATACGTGTGGTTCAGTTCATGCCTTCTGTTATCTGATCGACAGGGCTTTCCTGTAAATCTTAGCACATTTCGAGGTTAGGTGTTTCGTTTAGGTGTTAACTAGTGCTCCTAGGTAAACTTGTTATATTGTTGTTCTTGCTTTACATGCAGAAAGGGGGCTGAATTCTCATAGTATGTATACTTTGTTTGCTAACGACTGCTTTCCTTCAATTGTGCAGAGAGAAGATACTGCTTCTAGGTACCTAGATTACATCATGGAATAGTCTCAAAGAGTTCGTCCAGTTTGTTTCGTAAGAGTGCCATATTTATTTGTAGAAAAATACTAAAACACTAAATCTGAGGAAGATTTTTATTTATTCAATGCTCTCAGCCAAAAGCCGGATGTGTTTTCTCACGTCACTCTTTCACAAAATGTGAACGAAGAATGTGGAAGCAGAATTACCGTCAGGGATAAATAATATCTATGGTTGTATTATACTAATAGTTACTACGCCGCGGTTGCACTGCACAATAAAAACGGCTGTACAACTGTGGTCTGCACTCATAAATCCTAAAAATTACGTCTGTTTTGACACCATAAAGAATAAGCTAGGAAACCTCACCACATCATTCCCCCTCTTTAGTCCGTCGCTTTGTATGCATTGGCCGACAATCACCTACATGCTCACTCACTCTGGCTACGTATTATTTAGTTATAGTCACTCATAGTCAGCCAGCCAGCCAGAGTTGCCTCGTTAACTGGTGACTTGTGAGGCCTTAGGTCGACGCCGTAATGCCAAAACTCAAAATCCGCGGCTTCATGGATCAATACTAAGAAGGAAGCGGAACTAGGATAGCCTAGATGCTGCCTGCAGCGGTGGATATATCTCATAGGCCTCAGTACTATGGTAGCCTTCTCGTCCAGTCATTCTTACTCTGTTCCCTACGTGCGCTTATGACCGTTTTCTGTGTTCCTTTTGACTTCGTTTGTTCTTTCACTAATGACTGTGTGACTCCCCCCTTTGAATATTGAAAGATAATAATATTATATTC
This sequence comes from Invenusta paracnida, assembly GCA_036023295.1. NCBI lineage: Eukaryota > Metazoa > Platyhelminthes > Proseriata > Coelogynoporidae > Invenusta > Invenusta paracnida. The sequence continues at coordinate 40,374 of JAYRBW010064807.1, read as the reverse complement.
TCAGTAAACCTTTCTTAGGTTCATACCTATGCCTGTCTATAAGTAATTTCGTGTTGTTATGAAACGTAACCCCATCTCGCTTTGGGGGAGTCATGCTGAGTATGGAATCTACGAATTCAAAACCCACTCTCTCGTTACGTTATGCTTCGTGTGTGTGTCCTCAATTGTTCCACAGGAAGAAACGGCTACACCACACACCTTCCATCGTGGGCTGCATGCAGTGTCTCTTTTATTACAGAGTCCTTGTATGAGTCATCCTCCATTCCCCCTAGTTATTGTCCGCATATATTCTTATTTACCTTTCTAGGCAAGTCGATTTAATCCTACCTCCACCCACACCTCATATAAGCTTATAATACCTACGTTACCTCGTCTTTCCCCTGCGCCTAGTAAGACTTATTCTGTCCTAAAACCGTTTTGCCACTAGCGTTGGCATAGGAACACCAACCCCCACCCCACCCACCATACCCCTGCCCCAACCTTCTTCTTTATGCATTACACATATGTCTATTATTGTTATTTATTATATGACCCCCCTTTTCCTATTGTCTAGATTTCTGTAATACAATTAGCACCTCTACAGTCTTTATCACCGTCAACACTTGATCCTGCAATGAATTCCGTATGTTTCTTTTTTTACTGCATCGTATTGCCGCTATAGTTGCTGCAAAGTTATTAGGCACAGAGAATAGTGCTGAAGATTTTATTGATTTTATAATCGATCGTTTGGTTTATTTGTTGATTTCATTGTTTTATCCTCATTTTTTGAATCTGCTGATTGTTGGTGTTTACCCATTTATCTCCCAGTGTATATGATAATAACGTATAAGTATCCTATAGACTTACTTACTTGATATTTATTGAAAAGCAATTTAATTTTGATCCACTGGATAATCACCAAGAATAATTATATAGTTTGCACAGAACTAGTCTGTCGTGCTATTCTACGAATTATCTATGCATACTTTAGCAGTTCCAATGACTTTTAATCAAACTTGGAATTAAAAAAATTGCTGCTTCTTTTTTGCTCATTTTCATGAAAATTATATTTGTTATTTTATATTATAATGCATGTATCAGCCCACAGTTCGTTTATCTTAATGCTACAATATATAGAAGCGCCCCTTTATTCTATCATATTAGCATGTCCAAGTAAGTTCTTTATAGCGTGGCTACACACGTACTCTTTGTAATCATATTTTGATCACCTAACACCGTTTTAAGTTGTTATACATTTCGATATATACTACTTATTCAGTGGAATTTCTATTTTTACAACTATTACAAATATTATTGCATTTACAAAATATGTTTTAGCATACATTATTCTTATTTATATATTTATTGTATAAACTCTGTATTTATTTATTTTTTCTACTGTTTTTAATACTATTATTTTAAAAGTTTTTTAATATAACGTTTATTTTTATCTGCCTTAATAAGTTTCCTTATTTAAATATTAAACAAATTATTTTGTAATCATTACAGTGTTTATACTTTACTTAGGTATAAATAAACATGTTACCATTTTTGCATAATAAAATATGATTTTATGAGTTTAATACATTATTTATATTTTTGCGAGGTATTCAGTATTCTTATTTCGCGATTGCTTTTTAATGCATTATGGTTTTGCTTGGTTTGCCTTTCCTATATTTACTTAACATAACATTAAAATACAGTGCTTAGTTAATCTACACTTTGCATAAAATTTTAGCCCTGTGTTGCATGTTTTTAGTTTTCTAATCATCGTCTTTAATATAACAATATTTATTTTGAAAAGGTTCACTCATTTTAATTTAGACATCGAAATATCGTTTGTTGAAGTTTTTATTTTAAAAGGGTAAATAATTCTTTCTTAGCATTAATATATAGGATTATAGTAGTTTTAGTGCTCATGGATTTGAATAATTAAAGGAAAATAAAATACTTATTTATTAAAAACTTGATTGAGAGGTTAGTACTCTATTAGTTTGATTTTATAATGCTTAGACAATGACAGTTATGCTTATCATCGTTCATTCTCATGGCCTTGCTTTGATTTGTTTTATATGTGATTTGAAGAATTATGCTTAATTAATGTAATTACGAAGGATTTTTTTACCTCTTATGCTGTATAACTTGTTGAAGATTGAATTCGGTTGATATTACAACCATATATATTGCTTTACTATTACTTGCACGCTGCCTGTACGAATATCGATGAAAGTAACTTCGCACAACTTTTGATCAATAGACGACTAATTTTTTAAATCATCATTAAAAACAGAATGCCACGACTGTTTATGAAGAGGGATTCATTCATTGTTCTTCATATAAAGTATGCGCATGCTATTTGCATAATATAATTTATTTTGTTCCCATTATTAATTGTTAAGTAATCAATAGCACTGCATTAATTCATTGCATTTCATCTTAACTTTCTAATTCATCAATATTTCGCTAAATGCAGGGTTTACGTATCAAGTGTACCTTTATAATTATTTTAATGTGGTTTACGTACATGCAAGTGGTGATTTTAAACTATGCTCAATTTAATGGTGGTGCAGCTTAATATATGAATCGCCCTGCCCTGCCCTTCCCTTTCTCTCCCCCTTCTCTCCTCTTTTCTTTCTTCCTCCCCCCCCTTTCGCCGCTTGCATGTCATCGCTCGCCCGCCCGCTTTCTTTGATTTCTCCATTCACAACCACCAAACAGGGTTATTCTGGGAAAGGTCCCACCGACCCAGCAGCCTGTTAACAACAATTCAAACAACCATCTCCTCATCCAATCACCTTCATCGTCCTCTCAAGCTTCTCTTTCTCTCTTCCTAGTCACTTCTATTCTTCTACCAAGCTTCCTCTACCTTCCTTCTCCCTCCCCTTGACCACCCTTGATGTATTGACAGCAAAATGGCAACAATCAGCCGTGCGGGGACGGGGGCCAGTTGGATTACGCTGAACTCACCTTTGCGGACATGCCAAGGAGTCGGAAGCCCATCCACATCATCAACGACACGACCACAGAATACGCGGAGATTGTGGGCGTCATGAAACCACCGAATCGTCACATGGGAGGTCCTCATGATGTCTAAATCAAAACAAAGGCGTAGACTGTGTTGTGTGTTCCAGCACTGCATTCGTGATTGGATTACCTTTAACCAATAATTATCCATCGATCGATTCAGCCTGTCTGTCTTCTGTGACGTCATTCATACATCTACCAATCATCGCAGTCAACAAGTTCCCGAACATTCGTATATTCTCTCGGTTTATTAGTGTGCAATAAAATTGTTGTCTTTGTTCGTCGTCAAGCAAAAAAAATGCCCCAATCAAAACCACCGCTTTCAGATCTGATCTCGTCACGTTTTCTGTCCCCCCTCGTGTTTTGTCGTGTTTTATCAGCTGTGTTTAAATTATCATCATGTGTAAATTATTCCTTTAGCCTCCCCCCCACTCTCCCGAAATGTAGACAAAGCGTTGCGTGTAACATACATTTTATCAACCCAATTAACGATTTTAACCTGCCTGTGTTCTATTTTGTTTTAAATTCCATCATGTAATTTTGTGGACTAATGTCTATCTGTAAAAACTGCAAAGCTACATACGTTATAATGATTTCATTTCAGCTATGATTTATTATGTCGAAAGATGCTAATTGTGGATGTATGTATTTTATTTTGTAAAAAAACAAATAGTCTATCTTCTTCACCATTCTCGCCATTGATTGCGCATTTTTTGTACATATTAATATTATTTTTTACTTGTAATAGTGACTCGAAACTTCTTGATACTATACCTTATATGACTATAATATTACTATGAATATAGTTCTTAATACTGGTTGATTTTTATTAATAACTATACTACCTAGATCTTGTTATTTACGTATTGGATATATGTATTTTACGCAACCTTATAGGCTATTAATATAATGATACATTATATTTGTACTACATATTTGCATTATACTGTCTTCGACACTGGTTATTAATTGCAAACACTAACCACCAAAATGTATCGCTTAGTTTATATAATAACTCATAATACAATGCTATCATCTCATCAATGCTATTATGAATTTTTGTGAACTGAGTTAATGTCTATAATATAGACCCAGTTTTGTCGTTGACGGCAATTTTCATCTTTAGCAGCTTTGTACAACATGATGGTCCAACTTCCTATTTAAAAAACTACCCCCAACCTACTATACATACATAGATATTTATTTCTTCCTCCGTTTTCTGTCTTCGTTGTTGAACTAACGGTTGGTTTTAAACTTCTTATTCCAACCTCCATTTTATTGATTGACCATATCGATTTTCTGATCTCTCTATTACACTACCCTCTTTAAATACTAGCCTATTGATTATCTACAATATAATTTATAACTAAAATCCATCTTCCAAATCAATAGTCTTTACTAATTCGAAATAAAACTTTTCTTTGCGATAAGTAATTTTCAATTTCATAATTAGGGCAGATAATGTACGTGTGTCGATCTGTCATTATAGCATACAGTAACAATTCTTGTCACAGCGTCTACATGTATATTTATTGTACCATGAGGACTCTCGTTTTACATAATGGTATGCTAACTGTATTGCATTATTCAAGTTGTATCTGATCACGAAAAGTCTCAGGAAATATTATTGCTTACTTACTATAATTAATAACTGTTTCTGTCGCATCCCTTTTGTGTTCACTGTTATGCGATGCTCTCTCAATTATATAACTATCTATTTAGTTATAACAGCTTGCCTCAATTTCTCTAGCTGTCTCAGAATATATTGTCCTATACAACTGTTTATTTTTCGTTGAATTGATTTACTAATACTGTTTGTCTCTAAAATTAGTAAACGTGTTTAATTTATGCTTAATTACGCATATAGTGAATGAGAAGATGAGCCTTTAGTACTTTGTTTCTCAATTGAGTCAGGTCTATTTTATTTATTTACTCAACTATGTATTCCGAACAGAAGTGCATACATTATAGTACCTAAATGAGATATATTTGTGTATACTATAACCAAACCATACACGCTCATTGTACCCACGTATATTATAGCCCTCATACAGACATTATACATTTTATTTCCTTACCTATTATTATCATCAGATTTGTATTTCTTTATTTTTCGACCTCTCCGTATATATATATACTTTGCTTTGTTAAAAGTGCTCGTTTTGGTTAAAATAAAGAAGAAGGTCGATATATTATTGACTTTTTTTATTTTAATTATTAGGAAGGCAGAAAGCGCTTCAACTTTTACCCCGAATTGGGGACAGTTTCGTGGATATCACATGACTTGATAGTGACTATTTTTTGGCTGATAGTACCTTAACAGGGTGGTAGTCCCTTGCAGGGATCTATCTAGTTCTCTGACTAACGATGGTAGCTAATGATTAACTTACTAGAGTGGCGGGTTGTCTGTATGATACGAAAAAATCTATCACTCCGCTCTTTTTCTCTAAGGGATATTAATAGATTCTAGGAGAAAAAAATAACTTGTTTCAGCAAACCACGAGATGATGCTTGTGTGGTGGTTTACACAGCTTAGTTGACGTTTGTCAATTCTCAGTCAGCGAGCGAGTCTAGTAGCTAGGCTTTAGGCATGTGTTTTTGAGGAGACTGAGGGGCTTTGCGCTTGAACCGCGCGGGTACAGGCAACGCTTATAAGGCTGTAGCAGTCACATCACGTTCTATTTATTTCCCTTCGGCAAAAGTTGCAGCAGAAGAGTAAATATGTACGGAGAGGTGGAATGCACTACCGCCTACAAACGACGCTCCTCTTAAATTATTTTTACTGATCCCATCCTTCTCTCCCTCTTTTTTTCTGTTCAAATTTTTCCAATCGCCTATCCCCCTAGTCGAACGACTTGATTATGGTGTATCAAGAATGAGGATAATTCTCTCTCCCCTCTCTGTCTCTCTGTATATTTTTGTTCCACTCTCTTAAACAACATGTACAGTTTACTACAATTTATCTCTATTATACATACACACATATATTTTACATATAAGACGACAGAAACAAACTCTTAATTATATATTTATATATTGTTATACATATTATTACCTGAGTGTACTAAATCGCCACCCCTTCCTCCCTCCCACACATTACAAAAACTACGTCGTTTAAATCTCGATCAGAAAATCAATATTCCTAGATACCCACATATATACATATATACATGCATATTCTTACATAGTATATATTTAAACTCTTAGTCCTGTTCCATTTCATTTTGTTAAATATCTACCTATACACAACATTACCTAACTACCTAGTCTCATTCTCTTCATTAATTCAGTGTGTATATTCTGTGTGTTGTACATTAATTATTGATGCGGGAGAGAGATCAGTACGTTTACTCATTGTCATATTTTAATACTTGCTTGTCTTGTAAACCGGACCCCCACCCTTGCCCTACATTAATAACAGAAATCCTCTCGTTAAATGCTGTTACTTTGGCTTTTCTTTTTCTTTAATTTTTTTCTTTTTATTCTCACATGTGGATCAAGCAGTAGTTTAAAAAATCTAAGAAACAATTATCTAATTATGTTTATCGATTGTTTTCTTTTACTAATGTACGATAAAGCTGTAAGATATTCGAGAAAGTTTTACAGCCGAATGTTATTGAACGCCTGTAAAAGTTAACTTATAAAATTCTCACTAAATGGCCATGTTTATTATTTGTAATGGCCGACACTTACTTGATGCATTTTTTTATCCAAAACATTAAAGACGTTCAATGAAATTTAGCCATGAAACTGATCAGTATCTTAGGTGTTATTGTAGTTACGATTGAAACTGGATGTTTTTTTTTCTTATATTATCCTCGAAAATATAGACTGCTTTGTAACATTTTTTTTACCAATACCAGTATGACGAGCTCCTACCCCCCAACCACTCATCAGATGTTTTAAATCCCAACCGCCGCGTATTTCTCAGTGTACAATACCCTTTCCAGTATCACTGTATCTGTTTTGTAAGAGACGGTCAGTTCATTACTACGATTATTTGCAGACATTGTGTTTAGATGTCATTAATTTGAAATTAAGTCATTTGTAGTTTGTTCCTCTCTCTCTCTCTCGCTGTCCATCAAACTGTACTATTTTTTCTTTTGTGTGCCAGTTTATGCGTGTATTTTATGATATCTACCGCGTCTGAGTTGGCGACTGAGTCATTATTCTAATACTGTCTTATATATTAAATGATATATAAATAACGTTGATTTTTTAATTTCCCTTTTACAGAAACTACTTTTTAGATTTTTAAAACTGAATGGGTATTCATTTACAATTGAATTCACAATGGTTATATAAATGTGTAATGCGAGTCTATTTATTTTTAGATTTATCAGCTACAGCAAGAATATTACAAAATGTAGCTTTTAATTCATTTTAATCAATTGAGGGTTCACTTATATTGTTGTATTTTTCCGCTATTCCTTTTTGTTACAAATTTTTAAATGAAAGGCATTTCTAGAAATGTTAAGAAAAATCAATTATCTTAAACAAATAATTTACAGAATTCTAAAATATCTTAACCATCAACAGAGCTGTAAACAGAAGAAATCGTTGTGTAAACTCTCTTTAAATTGTTACAGATTTTGTACTTCCAAGCGTGGGTATTCTGAACTTGCCATCTGATGTGATGCTATCGATTTTGTATAAGTAAACGTTACTGCTAGAAGTCATTGTACACATTTGGTAATTTTTGTATGTATGCGGTTAGCGTGCTGCTATGTTTATACTTTAGTGAAGCTTACTCAGTGCACTAAAAGTATTAATCAGATTTATAATAGGTATGCCTTACTCATGCTTTATACCCCCATTTAATACTGTTTTTGGCATCTATGTTATACATGTATGTTATGGGGCTTGTACAAGTGTGTGAGTCATGCTATCTTAGTAATGTACATAATTGCGCATTTGGAACTACAATTTCCGAGGACATAGGAGACAGATATCCAATTTACATATCGCTGAATGGCGTGACGTAACGCAATAGTATTGGATTTCTTAAAACGAGTATAGTTAGTTGTCTGCAGTGGCTATAGCATTCCTCAACGCCGCCGGCACTGCGTTATATGTGTTCTTAGGTAATTTATTATTCCGAACTAACTTCAGTGATTTTATGTAGCCAGTATGTATGGATAAGTAGGAGATACTATAGACTTCGGTATTACTTAATTTGTAGAACGTTTTAATGGTATACAGACAAGGCAGGTATTCTAATTAGTATGCACTAGAAAATGTCTTTTAATGGAGGAAATTGCGAGCATTATTATACAGTTGGTTGCCGAATGGTAAATTCTGCTAACCATTTCGAATATTTTTCTGTAATAGATATGAACATTCTACGTATTGAAGTCTAGTATATATCTTGGTTGACTACATACTATGTACGTCGTTGTTAATTAAATAACCACGAATATATTATCTCGAATGTGTTATCTCAATACCTACCATGAAAATAAAATTATTTAAAACGTTATTCGTAGAATAAATCTGTCAGACCTGTTTTCATATTTTACAAAAAGAATCTTTAATTACGCTAACATTACAAATTTGGCTTCTTAAATAAGTATACATATCGTTATCAAACTTCATTACTTGTTAAAGAATTATATATCTATAACATATAATGCATATTACCAAATTACATAATAATTGATTGATTACCAAAAGCCACGAATTATCATTTATTATGTTGATTTTTGTAATGCTTTTGAAAATTAATTTCCTTGGTAAATATTATGAAAAACAATAAGATGTAAAATTTACGAATAGCCACGGAATTATATGTTCTATTTTACTAAAGAGTTGAATTTTTACAAATATGAGACTGGGTCTCAAATGCATGCTGCAAAATAAAGATTTCAAATATTTCTATCGATGATTTTTGTTTAGTTAGTTTTAATTATAAAAAGGAGAGCCAAAAACTATTGCAACATAGCAAACATAGTTTATTGTAGATGCAAATGGGAAAGCTTCAAATCATCACGAAAAAGGTGTTTTCGCTATATTTTTGATCTGATGATGAATCTAAATTTTGATTATTCGAAACATGTTGATTGTCATACGTAATAAATTATAATATACTCGTTACTTATACTTATTAATGTATAATCCTTAAAACTACAGAAACCCTTACAACGTTTAACTTCTTAATAAAACAGTTGTCAAATTCCGAAAATGTGGTTAAACGTAAATATTTTGCAACATATTCGATTGAAAATATAGAAAAAACATCATTCAAAACGTGTTTTTGTAATTTAAAAAAATTCAAATTTTAAGGAAAATGTTTGTCGGGGAAACAACTTTATTACTTAGTAATAACATGAATTATTTCATGAAATTTATTGGTACTCTATAATTGAAATATCGTCGATTTAAATCAACATATGCACTTTTTCACTTAAAAAAATATTTTTTTGCAAAGGATTATATTTCAGGACAACTATTTCGGTGCTCAATAGTGAAAATAGCGCTACAAATTGTAAAACATGAGCTTGGTAAAAGTTACGGAAGCTTACATGGCTCTATTTGTTCATTTTAACATCATTACAGAATGTGGGAGGAGGCCGAGTAGCCTTAACACAATTAAAATTCATTAATGTTCCATTTCTTGCAAAATATGCACATCGAATTGATTAATCATACTATTATCTTGAAACAAAATCAGTTTTAGCATTCACGCTGTCCGAATATGTACTTATAGTGCACTTGTCGCAATACTAACCCAACTCAAATATTGAATTCTCACCATTCTGGGATAATTCTCGTCATTGATATTTATTCTAGATCCGAGTTCCTTATTAAAACTGACAACTTATAAGAAGATAAGAAACCCTGTTATATAACCACTTTCGTATATTATAGTAGGAAATCTTTCGGTTACATTTAAACACAAAATCACCAACTTAGCTATATAACCTTAAATAAAGGCTCAGACCCGGAAAAGAAGAATAGGGGGTTTGGATCTTTGCCAAAACTTGTAGCGGGCGATGTCCTAATGAACCTCCGGAAGCGGACGAAAGTCCCCTGGTGCAAACTTCAGAGGTTGTCAGCGCCACCCCCCCCCCCCCCATGACTGTCAGTACAAGAGCAAAGAACCTATATTGATGTGCGTTTATAGGCTACTATTGAGTCTGTAAAGGCCTCTCCTCAGAAAATGTCGTCATTTGACTTTCAATCAAACTTTCATATAGGGAATGCCATATATAAGTCGTTAGATGAGGTCAAAGCCAATCCCCAGCCAAGTATTTCTTATATGTCAACTATACACAGCTACAAGTGCCTATAACAACGATTTGTAGGTCACTAGCGAGGAGGTCCGCATTGTATGATAATTATTCCCGCAACTCTGGAGTCCGACCGGATGTAAGTGCCTATTTTTGACCTCAAATAATTATTTTTACACGATTTGTTGACAATTATTCCTATGTCAAGTCACATCCGCTTCCTCAAGATGGCCTAAATAAGCGTTTAATAACTTTTTAAGAAATCAAACTTTGAACGCTGCACATGTTAACTGCGCTGCGTTTATGTATTTGACTCGTTTTGCATAACCAACGGTATATAATTACACGAAATGTGTGCATATCATTATGTGTAATTATGTACAAGGCAAAGTTCATTTTGTGTATATTCCAATGTATTCAAACAGCCAGTTCATCTTGTTTACTTGTGTGTAGCGAATTCAGTCCAATTAATTCAGTTTAAATTCCTTGGAATTATTTAGTTAATTGTTGGTTGAATTCTATTTTTATCATAGCAATTAATTATTATGAATGCATGAATGAAGCTCTGGTCAATTATTTTACTATTCAATTGTATAAAAATATATATATTTGGATATTAGTTTACAGTTCAATTCTACTTATACTATAGTTTTCAAAAATGTCCAATTTGAGTAGATTCATTGCCACGTTATATTCGCAAGTTGAACTAGATACATAAATTGCTCATATTTTTATGAAAAGTAGTTCGAATAATTAGCCAGCATACCTAATGGGGGTACTGTTTCGAAACTTATGTTTACTTAAACTTTTTATTTTTGCATTTCTTTAGTTAAGGACTTTGAAGAGCTATAAAATTAATTTCAAACAACATTTAAGTTTAAATGCACCGTAAACAACGCCTAAATACATGTAAGCATGATTTAAATAAACATAGTTTGTCTATTATTCACTCTTTATTTAATATGTATGTAAAACATAATAAGTTTCCTTTTTAGATAGACAAGGTTGTATTCCCCTTTGTGACATATAGGTTATATACAAGCTTCTTATTCCGTTGATACTCACTCCAAATCAATGTCAACAACTCATTAATAAAACGAGATTGCAATGTATTGGTAAGTTAGGAAATTGATTTAAGTTTGCCTTTCTACAACTGTAGATTGAAAGTTCATTTCCTATTGAGACCTTCTTGCATTTACGTTTACACGTATGTCACAACCACATATTATGTACATACAAAAGCCAATTCTTCTCTTCGAAAGATGTCTCTAGATAAACTCGATCGTCTTCTTATAAGCTGCAAGAAGTGAAATGTTGCAAATAAAACACTGCAAACTCTAGTAAGAATAAGAATATAAAGACATGAGCGTAGAATGCAGAGAAGCCAGCGGAAATGCAATTAAAACATCTGAATTTCCAGTTTTTGCGTAAATCTCGATTTCTTAGAGTGCATTTTCTTTGCATATTTCTTCCTACCATCGAGGAGAAGTAAGAAAACAAGGTTTGTAGAGGTGTACAGTGAGAAGTCCGCGCTGAAGTTTGAAGCATTTCTCGACCGCTGTATACATATATGCAGTGTGTCTTGGCCGGGTGGACTGTAGGTCTCCCCCGGTCTACCTTCAGCTGCTGTGCTCTCTCACCAGACTACTACTTTGTGCCTCAATTGACATCTTGGAGTGAGTGACGACTATAGCTCGAAGGAGCCGAGCAACTCCAGTCAGAAGGCTAATCTTCTCTCAAAGATGCAAGGAGAGAGCGTGAGCAAGAAACCCTCCAATCGAATCCTCTTTGACTGTGCGTACAGGGACAGCGGAGGGTATAATTCCCTTCTGAGCTAAAAACTGCAGTGTCCCCTTTTTTTCTCCAGCTCCACTCCCTCCTTTCGCTCGTTCGAGTAAATCGAACTTCATCACCGAGAAAGCTCAAAAGCGCGTATATAGGAATTAAAACTGTGACCCCTGTTCATACTGCATTATATTGTAACTATAGTCATATATACGTATGCATTTGAGCTACATACATATATGTATAAGAAGATACTTGGCATGAAAGTAATTTACATTATGTTCATATTATATACCTGAAACCAGTAAGACCGCTGTTCATAGCCCATAGAGCGCAGAGCTGTATAGGGCTAAAGCGAAATAATGATTTTAAGAAGAAAAAGGGACTCAGGGAAATAAATACGTTCATACTAAATGTAACTTCTTTTTTTATCAATTCGCTAATCCGGCCACGTAGTATGATGCAGTATATTGTCCTTCAATATACCAATAGCAATGGATAAATAGGCTAGTCTGGAATTTGTATTACTTTTATGATAAAAATGGGTGTGATTTGGATAGAGAAGAAAAATTGGATCTTACTCGCAACATTTATAGCATAATATATACTTCTATTCTACAGATATGTAAATTTTACTCCACCAAAAAGTGACTACTTTTAACAAATAAATTATAATTAGCGTAACAGTTATATAGTTATATTATATAGACGCAATTTCTTTGTTCGAATAAAAAACATTTTATATAGAATTCTACTATTTGTTCTATTACCTATTTTATGAATATGTAACACTGAAATAATGGATCTTATTATATGATATTTTCAGCTTCGCTTAAGCACCTAAATTATAGGCAGAATTGATTAGAAAATAAGTCCTAGTATTATCCAATATTGACTTCAAAATGCTATCAATAAAAAGGAGGGTTACTAGCACAGAATTGGGGGGAAGGGGTGGGAGGAGAAAATCAGAACTCCCTTGATTGTGAGCTCTACCTGCGCATAGACTATTTATATTTATCTTCTGATAAGTGAACCTAAAAGATAAGAGAACACAACAGATTTCTTCCGAGATCATCATCTCGATGAAACCTTGTTCTCCTTCGTTTCCCCCTAGTGTCATATTCCGCCGGTAATTGTTTTAATTGGCTGTATGATACGTATCATTATCATGGTTAGTGCCAAGGAAAGTTGTTTACTGATCAAAAGTAACCCCGTTTCTTATATTCAAGGAAGTAGCAAATATTTGTAAACAATTTATGGCTTAAAGAGAAACCCGCAACTTACTAATCATGATCCTGATATACTAATAAAACAGAATATACTATTATTATTGATATAATTCAGCGTAATATTGAGGCATACTGTGTTTGTTTTAGTCTACAGACTGCATATGTCACATTTGATTGAATTTTGCCTCATTTGAATGGCTTTTTTTATACCTGTGCATGTAGCGGGGTTAAATGAATAAATCATGGTTATGTGTTAGCAAAGCCTTCGCCAAGTGAACAGGTGGCACGCATTCTATTGGTCTATTTACAATTAATAATGTGCACCTTAAATAGTAATCGAATATTACGTAATTAATGATAGATCCTGAAGGCATGTATAACTAAGCACTTGGTAAGCACTTACTAATTAAACTACATATTGTTACCTTCGGTGCTTAATAAGCTTAATACGTTTTAGTATATTGTGCTTACTAAACGATCTAGCACTTTTAATTATAATTCTTGTTTCCTTATCCATCGAATAGTTCATTACACATTTAAGTTTTCATAGAATGCCCAAAGTTCCTTCTTAATAAAGTGAATACTTTTAGAGGTTTACGATAGGTAAGCAGATATTAATAATATATTATTTAATTGATAATACACCCACTTATTCGCGTGTAAAAACAATAATTAACCTTAATAAGCTAATCTCCTAAAAAATAAGAAAACGATATAGTTATAGAAGCCATCAGTCTACGCTGCGCATGTTACTTTGTAAAAGTATAGTTTACGCATGAATATAAGAGAATATGAGATCCCCCTACAAACAAGTTGTATGGCTTCATATACTTGCCATGTGTGTGTTTGCAAATGTACTGTACTGTTGTGCTGCGCACTGGGAGGAGATATGTTGTCAATATTATTGGCAAGATGTTCCCTATGTGCAATGTAGCTGCACATTTATAATTCTGCGATGGAGGAAGCTCTATCAATATAGTTTCATTTCCTAATTGCATTTACGATATTATAATCGCCTTACGAGTAGACATTTCCTACATTTGTATATATGTAGTTAATACAACTCTTTGAAGTCACAGCATCAAATAAACAAACAGATATAAATGTTTATCACAAACACTGAATTTGTAAAAGTGCAGTGAAACTCGAGCTTGTAAAATTGTTTTGTGTTTTTATACATTTAATGACCTTCATTTGCTATGATTGAATAATTCAAATGGTATAAATTATACTGAGTGTAAAGAAAACCTAATTACGTATATATGAATAAATAAAACTATTTTTAAATGTTTTTCATTATAGAATATATTTGTTCTAAAGGAATTAATTCAAGTCAATGATTGCGTATAGACAAAATTCAATTTGTTGGAATTTTTGAATTTCAAAAGTGAATTTTTAATTAAAACAAACGAAATTATTTTGACATTCTTTTTATTTTATTAAATTATTATTTTCTATTACAAATATTACTGCCTTTAATACATATAGAGATTGGATAAACAATTAATTATTTAACAACACTACGGCTACCTTCATTAAATATTATTTAGTGAATGCTATTATAACAAAAACATTCACTTTCGTAATGTATTTTTTGATGACAGGCCTTTTTAATTATTAATCGATGTCCTATATGCTATAGGTGATATTGCTAGAATGATTACTTTTCTGAAAAAGTAATTAATGAATTATAACTTGACTTTATACTTAATTCCTCACTCGGCTATTTTATAATTAAATAACAAAATTAAGCTAAATTATAAGCCAAATACATATTTAAAAAATTAAGTACATTTACTAAGTATTATATGCAAATTACTTATGCAATGACTAAATTTTTAAATAATGGTGTCATTAATATAATGACGTATATAATATGGAGAATTTAAGATGTTAAATGACTTTTGACATTAAAAAATAACGCATTTGACATATAACTCTGTGTTAAGTACCAATAAAATGGATAATATAGGCCACACCGGTAAATTTGACCGCCTGTGACTCTAGCAACTTGCGACATTGATTCATCCCCTGCTGCACTCATCCAACAGAGAACTTAGAATTTCGAGGCTTGTTGCCATCACTGAGTGTATGGGGCACCCACTTTGTGTGGAATCATAGCCGTTCTACATAGATCATCAAACACAATTTGTTGAAACCATAGGATATGTCTAACAGTCAACTTATTTGGAAAATGGATATTGCGAATTATCTTGTTGAATTACATTGTCAACCGCAGCTTTAATATTTTGCAATCTGACATCACTTTTCTTTTTCCACTACCTTTTTTTCATTGAAATGAGTCTCTAGATTCTCCACGAAATTCTTGACATATCTTCGAATGTGTCAGAATAGGATTATTCAGGTAAACATATTTACAAAAATCTAAATTGCATAACTGAGGATCGTGGTTATCGATTTATAATAACTAGAATTTAATAATGTTCAATTATACTGATTCAATACTGAAATGTTTAATTAATATTTTTAAAGATTATGGAAAGCCAGAGAGAGACTTAAAGGATTACTACCTAAGTCTATATGTGGAAAGATAAATGAGTATAACTCTATGACGCAACTATTTTATAACTCAATAACATTATTTTCCCAGGTGGTCAAATTCACTGGTATGGCCTATATATTAAGAAGAGCTAAATCGCAAAAACATAAATGTATATACTTAAAAATTAAATTTTTATCCAAATAAATGTTTTGCATATTAAGATATTTACGATCTCGATTATTACAGCTCAGCCAAAAGTTGAACAATACTTGGGCATTGTGAAATTTTTTATTTATTTTTATGGTTGAACCGCACTGAAAATGGCCACAGAATTTAATAAATTCTCATTTTAGGAAAAACAATGATAAAACTATTTCTATTTTTATGGGTTAATATTAAAATAGTTATTGTTTCTGAAAGTATACGCATCTTAGTTATCATAAATAAGTAAAACCATTTCGACGATATAATACAAACAATATATTGTATTGCTTTCATCTTCAAATACGTTGCAAAAATATATTACTCAGACCATAATAGCATCAAATAATCTATTTATATATGTTTCATATTGGCATTTCATTAATTTTAATATACACCCATTTTTATAATCATATAGACACTGTTCAGATATAATTCACGTGATTTAATACAGCTTGGAATCTTTATGAATGCTTCTATTAACTGATGTTGCCAATGGATACCCGTATAATATTAGTTGTGTAAAATGTGAAAGATAAAAGGTATAAGCCATGATATTCCACAACTTAATTGATGTAGTAAATTAGCTATGCATCACTTTTTAGACACAATACATTATACGATATATCAAAAGAGGAACAGCATTTAAAAATCTGTTATTCTCCTACGGTGACATTTTACATTTAACTATTTAGCATAGCAATAGTACCTACATACACGTATTATACTGTTCTATTCATAAAATGAAGAATACAAATAATTTGAAAATGATGCGATTTTTTGGGGAAAATATATTCCTATAGCTTTCTATATAAACGATTAAATATTTCTAATAAAGAGAAATAGAAAACTTCAAATATTTAGACTTTTTGGGGATTTTGTATGTCTAATATAATTAGGTGTTAAGTAAGGTGTTGGGTAGGTAAGCATCAATTGTTTATTTTGTATTATTTTGAGTGGCGCATTATTAGTGATATTTAGTTGTAATCTTGCATTTTAAAACAATTTAAATTTGTGTTTATTGGGTGATTTAAAATAAAATTTAAAACTATGTTATAATTCGCAAATATTAGATACGCATCGGTCCATGTGGAGCTCATCAGTGACATGCAGAGTATCGAACCTGGGTCCTCGCAATTACAGTGTGAATACACTGACCACTTGACCACCGGAGCTCTATGTGGAGCTCATCAGTGACATACAGAGTATCGAACCTGGGTCCTCGCAATTACATTGCGAACACTCTGACCGCTTGACCATTGGAGTTTGATCGTTTTGCAAGAAAGACCTTTGTAACCACTACGGCAAGCCATTGTTTATCGCATGGCATTGTGTTAATGTTGAACCGCTTTAACGTATAATTCATCTAACACTATTTTATTCATCAGGGATTCCGTATAGAGAATAAGTACAAACATGGATCTATCTTTACTCTAAACAAGTTTTATAACTTCCTACCAATACACAATTATATGTATATGATAACTATTATAATATTTTTGAACAAATATGTATATTATAAATAAACTACTTTAACCATTCCACTCACTAATGATTTTCACTGTTCAGTAATATAACTATCTGTCATAGTTTGAAGTGTTAACTGTGATGAATACAATTTACTATTTAAATTGGAGTATAATCACTTGTCAAGCAAAGCACATTAACCATATAGCCACAAAATGACGTTGATACACGAGTTTATCAAATTGTACTGTAATATTTGCAATAGTTCAAGTGTTAAGGTTCATGAATTAGTTATTACGTAATAGGTGATTCAGATTGAATATTGGTTTCTATTATACGCCTAGAAATCATATATGCATATTTATTTTTATAGTATCACGTATAAAGAAAATAGCGCAACAAAAAGCATTATAGTTAGAATATTTTGGTATATCATGATGTATAATGAGATAGAATATATAATTTATGATGCATGAGTGGGAAAACTGAACAGTACAGTACTGTTTCGACCTTCTTTTTGACGACTCTTAAAAGTCTTATTTAAGCGACGTTTATGTACCGATTTGCTTCGAACCTGCTAATTCGCAGTCAGGCATTTCATTTGCACTATCCTTTCATTTTTAATAATGAAAGTTATCATAAATACGAGTAAATGCATAGTATGTCTCTATATACGTTCGTACGACATATGTATACATTAATGAAAAGGCTATATGTGTGTCACTAAGCAGCCGACAACCTTGAACGTGTGGAAATGCGATCTGTCGAAAAAGTTGAGACGTTTTGTTACATATTTCTTAGCAACAGAAATATTTATAGGATAGAATATTGGACATTTTTGAAAAGTCATTCACTGATTGTTTACTGCTAATATTTGACTTTTAATGACACTACGAGTATTGCTGCTATAAGACTGATAAGACAGAATGACTACAACATTGTCTGCTAGATCGTGATGGCCTCTGAGCATTTCCAAAGTCTCAAAGTTATCGGTTGCATGGTTACCGAGTTATAGTCGTTTGAAATATACTTTCTATTCTATATGGAAAGCTTGCGATAATTTCTAAATGTCATACTGGCACTTATTGGACAATTACTGTATATTATGCATTTGAGGTATAAATTTATTTATCTAAGTTTTGTAATTAACTTTATTTACTTACTAACGTGTTCACAGTAAGCTTGGATTTATGCATAGATACATATTTCTTGTGACTTATAAAGTTCAGTTTTGCAATTATATATTGTAAGGAAAAATCGGTAAATTATAAAGGTGACTTTCTAACTATATGTTTTGTTTAATTCTTATAAATGTAGCAGGCTTGTGAAGCTTTTGTAAATATGGTTCAACAGAGGACGTTAATTAAATAAGTCATGAAATTAGAAAACATGATAGATTGGAATATAACATACAAAGGTCAAGTTCGTCTCTATCTCGGTAGATATATTAATGTGATAAAACAACAGGAAGGAGCAAAATGGGAAACCTAATTAGAAACCTAACCTTTTGCTAAAGCTTGAGGCAAAACTAGTTTCTTTCTAATACGTTATTAAAATTATTAAAGATTTTTACAGGAAATAATTGTCTAATACTTGTAATGTCATTAAGAAATGGTTTCGAAGAAAGGGTGTGGTTGTTTAGAAGAACATAAATCAAAGGTTAAAGGGAGAAATTGATTAGAGATAACATGACAAATACATGTGAAAGAATGGAAACCGAATGTGAGTATTGTGTGCTGTGCATATTCATTATTGTTTATAGACAATGAGTATGTTTATATGCTTGATTCAACAACACTGCAGCCGTAATTATTAATAAGGATAAAATCGTGCATTTGGGAAAAAATATTAATTCATAATATATACAATAATAATGCAACTACATAGAGAAAACAATCACTTGGTCTATGTTGTAGACTAAATCCTCAAATTAATTAATTGGCGAATTCTCCGTTAATCCTATCCGTAATCAGCTGTTTTGCGCTTCCATATTAGGCTCCTAATCCTACCATATAGTTAAGCGTGGCTGAATCACGATTTCTAATATGAAAATAATGAGTACCAAATTCAGAATTTCTTCGATTTCAAAATAAATGTTTAATTAATTTTTTTACAAAAGAGCTGTATTTTCAGACCAGCTTTTTGGGTGGCCAATAGTGAACTAAATAGCACCTAAAGATGTAAAACATTAGTTTAGTTAAATTCCTTGCTAATTTTATATTTATTTTAACTATATTTATACTAGAATAGAAAACTTTTGATATATTTTGGCGCATATACGTGAACAATATTACATTTCATTGCACGAATTTCAATAGACGGTTTATATTGCAAGAAGCTTTCTCCCATCCATTAATTTTTACATCCACACTTCACATTATACGATTATACAATAGCCTTTGTTGGCCGTCCAGAGTGGAATTCCTTAAAAGGTAGCCTGGAATAACGCGAGGATATTACGTTCCCACCTAATGCATCCTCATATTTTGAAAGAAGGCAAGAATGATTCTAAGTCTATTATTATTATTATTGTATATTCTGGTCTAAACGCTTCCGCAATTCATCCTAGTTTTCACAGTGGAACATGAATCATTATGAAAGATTGAATGACTACGCGTCGTTAATAATAAGCACTGAAAGACGACGGTTAGTCATCGCCTTTGTGTATATTATGAGTGTCAAAGAAACCAGTGCTTGATTCAGCGCATTATTTCCAGTGATACAGAGCGTAGACCAAGCCCAAGGTCCGTGGATTAACTCTAGATAGACTTGTACAGAAGGGACGCAACCAACCACACAATGAACTAAGTCTGATTATTATTTGATGACGCGACACGATTTTATTTTGAAAAAGAAAACTAGGGAAAGACTGCAATCAAGTTAAAAGAAAGCGAAGCGAACGCTCAATATAGTTTGTTGGAATTTCATACAATTTCATACAACACACGAATTGAATGACAGAAAGATGGGGGCTTTCAATAATTAGCTTACTAACTTCAATAACCCCACAAAACACGTGAATCCATTAACAAGATAGGTAGGAGCAAGGGACGTCGCCTATACACAGTTCTCCTATATATAGTTATCTTGCTTTTTCCTTTCACTACTATACACATTCAGAGTGCCGTTGTAATTCTCCCAAAGCGGCAATTCCTTTCTTGTTTCTTATACCTCGCTTCTAAGAAATAAACGTGTGCCTGTTATTAGCCTAAATAATTTAAATATAGGACGGGGGAGGGATCACGAGAGAGGTAAATGGCAATGTCTTCATTAATGGATTGAAAAGGCGATAGGTAAAACTTCCTGCTAGCGTTGTCACCATCTGGAGTTAATTATATCATCTCACGATCGCCCCATGTTCAAATAGCCTGTTTATTTATTTTAGGCATATCGATTGATTTCACCGCTTTGCGACGTCGATGAGTTGAAGCCTATATTTCTTAACTTTGCGAAAGAATGTGCGAATTATGCGCTGTCCAAAAGATGTCTACCGAATAAGGCTTTGACTTATAATGACGTAATCATGTCACTCACGTAATTAAGTGGATGGATTGAGTAAGTCGAATATATGAAGTTAAGTGTAATGTCTGGTTTTTTTTATTATATTTTACAGGTTTTCTTCAAAACTATGTTTTGAGATATATGTAGTTCAAACTAAGTAGGTAAGAAGTTTGCACAAACATGGAAAATTTTTGAAGAAAAAGATTGAGACTTAATTTTGGACCTAGAATATATGTAGGGTCCAAAAAGATCAGCGTAATAGCTAAATACCAAGCCTTAAAATAAAAATCCAGGCCTCATGATTTGAATATTCCACGACAATTTTTATCCTAAAAACTAATTACAAAAAGTTGAATGTCAGCAACGTATTACCTAACTGAATATTAAAAAATGTAAATGTTTATTATAACAAATATAAGTAAAGCAGTATATAAATATTACTTATTACAGTATACCTAATATTGTATATATCTGTAAACATCTGCAATGTATATAGGTATATATGTACACTACAATACAGTACAGTATATCTATTACTTTTATATATAGCTGTATATCACAGTTATTTAATCTAACTGTATAGATATTATTACTATTAAACATGGATGTACATTTAATATTTAAAAAATCCATTTTCTACTTTCAAACACATCCTTTTTAGGACAGCCACGATTTAAACAAATAACAAATGTTTACGTTTTATTATTCGAAAAATAATTAAATTCGATATTTTATTATAGATTTTATTTAAAATAATTCTATCATATTATAAACAAATTGAAATTCAATTATTCTTCAAACCTGCCCTTTTAGAGATTCAAGCAATAAATGTTAGTATTGTTAGAAATCTGAAAGCGCTTAAATAATAGATGTACTTATAAGTATACCAGTGTGGTTGACTGTATATTTCCTTTGGCAACAGACTAGAGTGATCCAAACTATTTGCTGAATACTGAGCGAGTATGGAAACGATATTTATACACAATAATAACTACAATAAAAAACCCAAACCATAAATGTATAGAATATACAGAACTTCCGAATATCGTGCGAGTCTGAGGAAGTAATAAAACCGACAATATAAATTGGACACTGGAAGGTTTCCCCCGGTCTATAGTCATGACGGTATGTTGTGGCAGTAAGTTCACTTCAACAGGAACACATTTTATTCTAAAGAGAGAATCATGACGAAGCTAGCGATGAATAAATTGACTTTCTATAAATCGAATTAATATTTAAATGAGCCATTCGCCCTCAAGTTTAAAGTTAACAAGCTGCTGCCTTGCGTTTAATAAATAGGCATTACATTTTAACCACATAGAACATAAAAGCTCTGTCGATATTGTGTATATTGATTTGAAAAATATAAATTAAAGGACATATTATCTTATCTACACGATCAAATTGAAAGGGATTAATAGTGATCGTCCGCATTTTAATGGAGCAATGTAAGCATCCGTGGCTTTAAAAAAAAATAAAGGTTTATAATTTTTAGCGCTTTATTTGCAATTGAGCTCTTAAATGGGTGGTCACGTGACCCCATTTGAGATGCACCCTTTTGTCAAAATATGAGCAAAATATACTTTTTACATTTAAAAAATCATATTTATCTCGAAATAATTCACGAAGTACAATAACAAAGGGTTTTCTTACACAAAACATTTTTTTTAGATTCATTATTTTAAATTATACATTTTTTCCAAATTTATATTTTCGACCATTTTTCAGTGAATTGTGTTAAGGCGCCTACTATGCACACCAAATGCGGCGCGGCGCGTCGAAAATGCAATCGACACCGAGCGCGTCACAGTGCAGCAGAAATCGATACACCCGCTCTGCAGAAAATCTACGTATAAACAGGGAAGAAGGAGGACAGTATACTGAGTCAGTGAGCCATGGTTAATATTGATTTTTAACGCGCGTAAAGTTGCGAATTTTCATCATTAATTATCGACGCGCGCGCTGCGCGCGTTCGGTGTGCTTAAGCCTTTACGCTGAAATTGCATCTTCAATTGTACATGCATAGTTTCAAAACTCTACCTTATTAGGCAGTTTCAAGCCTGTTGCCACCCCCCCCTCGAGTGAACACGTAATAAATTAAATTCACATGGATTTGAAAGGTTTTTAGTGTTTTCAAAGTATAGTTGAAATTGGATTTGCCTCATAAAGCTTCTCCTGAAGTGACATGTATAAATAGAGGCGGCAACGATCGAGTCGGTATTACCGGAATAATAAGACAGATTATTCGACGATACAAGCTGCTAATAATAGGCATTTTTAATCTCGATGTGTGTTTTCAATTTAAGGAAAATCTTTACCCCTTCTGCATGAACACTTTAAAGGGATTTTAAATTCTCTATTTAAATATTGCAAACGAATTATGTATTTTATTATCGTTTGAGGCGTTTAACCATTCATTCTGTCTCTATGACTGGTGCATTCCAATTTTCTATTGATTTTTGGCATTCAATTTTGGCTTTGAATCCCTCTTTGGCCCTCTCCCTCCCAAGGAAACAGAAACAATATGCTAGCTGAAATATCAAATATAAACTTACTATTTATTCGTCTAACCAACGTTCTACCTTGAATAGATAATATTAGTCAAATGTATTAGCGTTGGCATATCTCTTTAGTAACACAGCTTATAGCAAGCCTATGTCAGTGTATCAAGAGGTATGCTTTGGAAAGCAAGATTATTGCATAGCTGACCTTATTTAGTAGTAAACCTGATCGCAGCCAGGAAACTAAATGTATTTACAGTAAGGGAGCGTTTGGTATAGGTGTGTTGGTGTGTGATGTCGATCTAGTGTTAATTAATGTGCCGTATCTATTTGGCAGCTTCGAGGTCTTTATGCTCCCGCATTAGTGCTGCCTTACCTTGTGAATCGGCACATAATATGTCTGCCTTCATGTATTATATATGTACATAAAGCGAGGTCATACGATATATAATTAAATGTCATTTTATTGATTTTTTGTGTATGTATAAAGTACAACAAAAGGCAATATTTTGATACTACAACTAAGCAGAGTAATTAAATGACCATAATTAATTAGTTATTATCTTTATTATTATTATTATTATTAGCATGCCAGGCAATTTTAAATTCCAGAATATTTTTATATGCGCTAAAAACTTTTTGAGTACAGTCGGGTAAAGTAGAGTTTTAAAAAGGCTTGATGTTAACTACAAATGTTGTCTAACAAATTTCCTTAAAAAATCATTAAACAATTCTTTTAATAAGTAAAAATCATATTATTTAATATTTGTAATTATTTTTTCAAATTTCCTTAAACAAAGTTAATGTACTTCATGAAAGTAATGAGTACCTGTGCAATTCAGAATTCAATCCATTTCGATTAATAGGCCATTTTTGCCAATAAAGCGTGGTCAAGTCACCAGTCTTTTACTTGAACAATATCGATTATAATCGATTATTGTTCAACAACTTTTTCGCACTAAAAGTTGTAAAACGTTATTCCGGAAAAAGCCAGAGAAACTCATATTGCTCCATTTGTTCATTTAAAAATCACAACCTCCAACAAACCTTCACAACCTAGATACCCCCCCCCCATCACGGCATGGAAACGGAGTTGAAAAAGGCATTTATTTGTTTAATGTATCTTTTTATTATCTTCATTATTTAAAAGAACACACAATAGTATATTAGTTTAAATTACAGAGCTATGCATTTAAGAACTAACGTGAGATAATTTCTCTGAAATATTTGCCTTTCTAATATGTATAATGTAGAGTATTGGCGTACATGTATTTATATGTACATAACAATCAGTAATAATTGAATATGCATAAATGTAATTACTCTCTATGGAAAAGTAATGGATAAAGAGACAAAGACATTGTTTTGGATAATTATATTTCACACAATCTCCCTTTTTTAACGAAGATATAACATGCAAATATTATTAAATACACAATTAATACATCGAAAAATAATTTACATACACGACTGATGTTTTACTTGAAGGTAAATATGCAAGATTTATTTACATACACTGAAATTTACATTCAAATTCATTTGTAATGTTAGCTGTTTTCAAATGCTTTGGGAAGAGGATAATACAACATATATATTTATATTCATAAACAAGCATTATTGAATTCATATTTCATGTTTGACATTGAGGAAAATGTACCCATATTTTGTTTCAACTTCCCTTCAAAAGTATCTTACAAAGAATTGCAATAATAGTAAAAAATATCTTAAACATATATCAATAAAAACAAATGTAAAAAAACGCAAGAAAATTAAATTAAATTGCTACGGAAATAAAATTATAAAAAATTGCAATCAACTAAAATGTTGCTTTGTATTTTTGTTCTGAATTTATCTTAATTAGCTGAGTATAATTGCACTCACGAATATTGAACTTAACGACAGTTATCCTCTTAAATTAAGTAAAACTATTATTTAATGTCCACGTTTCAGATGTGAAAATAATATATAAAAGTAATCAGCTACTTATTTCAAATAACGCTTTCAAAAGCTCGTTTCCGTTTATTTAATTTTGAGTGTAACTTTTCAAACTATTATATGTTTAGTAAAAATTAGTAAAACAAGGTATTAGTCATCGAGTATTTAAACATAGAGTTTCTACTCTTAATTATTATGGGTGCAGTTTAATACTGCTATTCAGCTACTCAAAAGCATTTGCAAAATAATAATTTTGACAGTTACGATAATTAAATCGTTTATGTAGTAAAACAGTTTTATATACAGAGGCAATAAATCTATTTTGCAGACAACTTACGTATGTTAAAGTTATATGAATATATCGATTTACTCTTAATATTATTTTAATACAACATTGAATACCACTTTTAGTCTACACATTTACACACAATTTATTAAAATAAAACAATTTTATATTGAAAAATGTACAACGCGATGCATATGAAATCAATAAGAGTCAAAACTCTATGTATAAATACTTAATGATATGAAATAATTTTAATCGCATGCATTTTTCATAAACAGTATGCACATGTTATTGAAGATTTCTTTAATTACAGATAAAAATGTATATGTATACCTACATCAATTTGATTAATGAGCTATCTCAGAGAAAATTCTATGAAACAATTTAATAGCCTGTATATTGACATTATTTGTTTTAACTTGAACTGATTAGTTCAATTTGTGGATAAACTTTGTGTTGAATGTCTTCTTGCATAACCACGGTCACCACTAGCTATACTATATACATCAATGTGGGGAGTTGTCCTGAATAAAAGACATGTCTGATACGAGGACATAACATGTTAGAATCAATAGCTTTCTATCGACAAATTCAAATTAGGTGTACATTCAGCGTTAGCACACGCTGAAAGGGTTGTTAGTTGACATATGATCGAGGATTATTAGCTATTATCATTGACTAAAGGACTGTTAGTTGACATATGATAGAGGATTATTAGCTATTATCATTGACTAAAGGACTGTTATTTGACATATGATAGAGGATTATTAGCTATTATCATTGACTAAAGGACTGTTATTTGACATATGATAGAGGATTATTA
>JAYRBW010064807.1:0-13811 GCA_036023295.1 Invenusta paracnida | reverse complement strand
GCTATTATCACTGACTAAACGACTGTTAGTTGACATAATGTAGAGGTTATGTAACAAAATATAAGAGAAAACTGTTTTACCTGATTCAAGCATATTAACTCGCAACGTTATCAAGATCATAACAGTAAGAGGCCACCCACCATATTATAATTGCTATTGCTTTGGCAGGATCTGAATTCATTCATGTACGTTTTCTCTTTGAAGCAGTAAAATATGTATTAATGTGCCCCAATATGTATGCAGGAATGTCGCACTATGTATATGTTTTGATAAATGAAGTTACCATAGTAACAAAAACAATTATTATAGATAACAATTGTTTTCAAAACTTGTAGTTCACTTTTTGTTTATGCGTACAGGAACTATTTCACACAACTGGGTGTATTCAGGATACTATTATTCGCACGAGGCATATTCGCGTTTGTTTTCAAGAAGGTAATCATATATTTCATATAAATTGGAATCGCTTTGTGGCAAGGAAGCAAATAGTATAGATACATGCCTGTATGTTTGTATAGCCTTAAATAACAGAAAATGAAAACAAAACATGCTATGTCGTGACGTTTGTCCGTACATTTCATGAAAGGTATATTCCAAGATATTTGTCGCGTGGGATTTCAATTGTATAATCGAAGTATTTTGTGGTTTAAAGTACGGCTTAAGTAAACCATTCAATCTTTATGGCGTGCTAAGCGGTCTCGTATTCTGAATGTACGACTCTTATTTTTTCCCTTTGCATTTATTAAAATGTTTAGAAAGATTTTTCTTCTGATGTATAATATAAATTATTTTTGTTTTATTTAAATTTAAATATAAATTTACCTTCAAATTCAATCGTAAAGTTAACTGTGTTCAAGTGCTTTGTGAAAAGGATAATACAATATATATATATTTATATTCATAAACAGGCACAATTGAAATCATTTTTCATGTTTAACATTGAAAAAAATGCACCTGTATTTTAAAAGTTACACTTTGTTTCAACTTTCCTTCAAAAGTATCATACGAAGAATTGCAATAATAGTAAAAAATATCTTTAAAATATCTTTGACATTTCAATAAAAAACTATGTAAAAAGGCAAAAAAATTAAATTAAATTGTTATAGAAATAAAAATATTAAATTTGATTGTTGAAATATATAAACATTATGTGCATGAATAAGTCGTGGAATTTAGATTTTTATTATTTATTATTTGAATTGTTACAACATTTTAAAAGGAACAGTTTTGCTTCACAGAGAGTAATGTAAATTGAAAATGAAATGAATAAACTTCATTTTTGAAGTCGGTAAAAAAGAAGAACAAAATATTCCTTAGAATAAAAAACAGAAATAATGTCTTCATTTGACCTGAACGTTAAGAAAACTGAAAGCTTTTACATGAAACAAAAATGTGAGCACACTTAAAAACATCAAATTACACGATACTCTTGAACTGTTTAGCTCATGTTTATTTGATTAACAAGACAAAATATTCTTACGTGCGTAAACTTGCAACATCACAGTTCTATATATTTCTAATAAATAATATTTAAACCTTTTATATGAGCCTTTTTCAACTGTCAGATATATTACAAAATTTACGATCTTTTAAAGTTTAGTTTACATTTGCAATACATTTTTATACGTTATCATTAAATTTTTTAATGCAATTTTTATGGCTTTAAACATGTATCCTAATCTCTTGCTTGGAATAATTCATCTTAATTAATTCATTAGAAATCAAAAGAAAACTTCTACGATAATAATATACAAGCAACTAATAAATAATTATCAGAACAAGTAAAAAATATCCCCTCAATAGATTTACTGCAATACAACGTCAGCTATGTAAATAAAAATACGGAGCTTATATAGCTCAACATTCAGATTGTTTTCTTAAACATAATGCATGGAATACAGGTGCATTCTTAAAATAAAACATAATCGCTTTTTAATTCAATCTGCAAAGGTCTTATTCTGCAGGAGTTACAATAGAATAATTAGTTTGAAGAATAGTATTTAATTATTAACAATTCATATTCAATTCAAGAGTGTATCGTTTTCATAAACATTAACAACAATTTGGGGTCGCATTCTTCTCTCCAACTCTATCATGTAAATACTTGCAAATTTATTAAATAATTTACAGAAATATTTCTAAAAATACTGTAAATTGTTACTATATACAGCTTGTTTCTAAACCAATTGTGCCGAAAAATATTCACTAAGGAGTGGTTGATACTAATGAATATATTAAATAGGTAATGAAAAAAACAAAATAATCCAGATTGGAGAAAGGCAAATTATATACTCGTAAAACCAGAGTAAAAAAGCATGATTTTCTCCATGTTTGCTATATACCGGGATCGGTGGGGCTGTAAAAATACATCATTTTTATAAAAAATAAGAGACATATATATATTTTTATTTTTTTTATTTGAAATTAATGAAAATCTAATTTGGATGCACCACTATTAAGTTTCATATTAATAAATCAAATTAGTGAAAAAATTGTGGAATTTTTGTTCAGAAATAAATAGATATTAATATATTATTTGAACAATTTTTATAATCATATGGGTTTGTTAATTTTTCAATGGAATATCTTACGCATTATTTTTGTTCAACTACAAGTAAAGTTTCAAAGCTCTGCTCTATACATACAATATACTAGGGTATTATAAATCATATAGGGGAGGCATAATCGGCCCCATGCGCTAAAAAGGCTGGTGTGGATGTCAAGATCAGGGGGTTACATAAGGATATTGACAAAAAATGTAATGTTTATTCAGTTTGCAAGAGTTATTCCCATTTCTTGATGTTACAACTCCACATGGAAATCCTACCCTCGAAGTTAATGCTATATCGATAAATATCTTCTTTCAAAGCTTTTCCCAAACATCTCAATCTATATATACAATATCTTATACGCTGGTATACTTACTAGATGACTTAGGAAGATATTAAGGAAATACAATCTGTGAAATACACATTAAAATGTTCACTCCATTTCACTTTTGGGAAAAAGATTACAAATCTAAAACAACTAAAACATCTATAACAAAACAAATGTCATTCTTTCTTAGATTTTCGTTTTTATTTAGAGTGATATTCCCACGCAAGGCTTATAAAGTTAGGGTGTGAATTTCTTTTTCATCAAATTATAAGGTTAAGCATGGAGCAAATAGATGCAAACACATGTGACTTGCATGTTTTTGATGAGCTTCTGAATCTCTATTATTATATATATTACGAATAATATATACATAACTGCTTCCATTGAAAAGGAAAGAGAAAGAGAATAGCTGAAGCGAAAAAAATAGAAGCTTCAATTCCAGTTGCGGTTGAGCTTTATGTAGACCTGGCGGATCTTTCGCGGAAAAGAGAAAGCTCAGGACAAGTTAACCTTGACCCTGATCGATAACGAGGAGAAAAAGTAGATATAGAACACGTGAGATAACTCGTGGATAACAGAATTTATTTTAGGAGTGGGAAGAGTAGAAAATTCTCAGAGAAAAAGAGGGTAATCTTTGAGAGGGGGAAGGAGGGAGGGGGGGGGAGTACTCTTGTCATAGCAACGCCCGAATGCATCTGTTTCAATACTTTTTTTCGTATTGTACGATTGATTACCGGTAGGTACCCATACATATATACGAGAAAGAGAGAGAGAGAGGTAATGGGTTAGATGAGTAGGTATGTTTGACCTAAATATAGACTGGTACTCTTTTGTAAAAGAAATACTGCCGAGTACTATACCTACAAAGGGGGATCCATTCAAGGTTCGTTCCATCAGATAATTCGTTCATTCTCTTTCTATCTGGAGATGACATTATACACTTTCGTGGCTGTAATTGTTGGCGACATACAAGGAGCGAGCGAGGTGACACTTCTGGATGTATCATGAAGATCTTTGCCTACCTCTCTCTTCTCTATAGCCTTCATGTTCACAGTAGCTCAGGCTGATATACGCATGTATGTCTATATGTATGTATTATCCCAAATACCTTGTTGCGGAGGTGCTGAGTACCTAGTGTACCCCCACCACGCCTGTTGCATACTTCTGGCGAAAGGGAAAGAAAACTACCGAGTCATTAGACCCTGGGAGTTCGCGCAACTCGAAAGCGCGCAGTATGGAGTATACATATATGTATATTTCTAAACCAGGGAATGAAAGAATGAACGCAAAGGACGCTGAGTTTAGGATAGAGAATACTGTATTCGTAAATAGAAGTGATGTTCCTTCAGATCATGTGTCTTTGCTGCTAATTACAAAAAGGAAGAGAGGGTGACACCCCCACATTTGAATATAGCTGTACTCTTGAAAATATAGAACATTCACGAAGGTGAATATTTTGAAATAATTAAAAAATAGATGTAAATGTCATTACGTATAAAAACAACAAGTAGTACCTATTCTAGGTATCTGGATTTTTTTAATTATAAAGATATAATGAAAAGTGTACTTTCGATTCTACGATGCTTAACTTTTACAGCATATACAGATAAATATTACATTGTGAACCACGTGTTTTCAAGTTTACAAAATACAAAATACATGTAATATTGCCATCTTATAAGACATATGTAGGTCCATTACGCCTTTACGATTATCGTAAATTAGTGGAGCTAAAAAGCTAAAATAATATCAAAATATTTGGCTATACGAAGTTAATCAGTTACCTAATCAGAATGAACTTCAAATACAATTTTAGGAAGCTAGTTAATTACATGCAATGAATGAAGCATCACCCTTTCATAGATATTTAATGTTCCTATACTATTGCTTGTTCAACTAATGTTCGAACATAAAATTGGGGTTAGGTGCGCATCTATTAAGCAAAATAATCATGCTGAAAATAAGACCATGTTAAATTACGCCGTAAAAAGTCGCATTTAAATTTAGGTAAAAGAGTTAAAATTATTTTAATTTTAATTCGATATAATTTATTCCTTACCACCATTACCTTTAAGGAGTAACATAAAATAATCGATCTATGAAACTCTGTCTACGAAAGTTGATGTTTTACGAGAAAATGTCAAAGATAATGTGCATAAACGCCATAAAACCAACAATTAAAAAAGGTTTTAAATGTTCTAGATTGGCTAGAACCCTACATATGTATACGCCCGAGTCGCTTTGGCTCAAATACAATAGCCTGAAAGGATATAAATCTTTTGATATAAACGTTCTAGCCAAATCAAATCACATACGTGACTATACTAAACTATACATATGTTTATATGTATATAATTTGGAATGAATTATTTATGGAGTGTGGAAGTGTAACGCTTATACCAGCTTATACCAGAATTAAAGATTGCTAACTTTCAAAGATTTCTTGAATGAATAATTGCCAATTAATTATAATCAAACAAAATGAGATAATTAGACGCATAAGTCTTTTTTAGTAACTATGTAAATTGGTGAAATGTCGGTTAATTGCTAATTTAAATTTAGTTCTTGTTGCATTTATAATTCTAAACCTTTTGTGGTATTTAGTCTTTGGTTTTAGAGAACGCTATACGAAATTTATCGGGGTATAATATTATGCATATGTATGTATGTAAATACATTGAATACACGTTTATACAGGTATGTTTAAATGCTACATATGTATATCGCTAAGAATACTTGTAAAGTATTGCTAAACAAAAAAATAGCCTTCTTAACTTTAGCTTGATCATATATGTACATGCTTATCTTATTTTAATACCTATCTAAAAAATCATATTTATTGTATAAAAATGAATAAAAAAACATAATTTCGATAAATGTTTTATCTATTCGTAATATTGAAGTTATACCATAATCAATGTTTGTACTATTTATAATTCGACTCTATATGATTATGTATTTAAGTTTACCAGCGTTACACTCTTATCTATGTAAGTTAAAATTGTACTTTAATTATCTATTAAAATCTATGTTAACGTTATAAAACACAATAATATATCAATCTGAAAAAGTAGGCTTATTATTTTGTATGTTTTATTATATTTTAGTATAAATAAAAGTGTTTGGGTTTTTTGCATGTTTAGGAATTGTTTTAAAAATCCCTTTTTGTTTTTTATAGGCTTTAAATCCTTTTGCCCTTGATCGATATGCTCGATAAAATAATGTCATAGGAGTGAAAACTTTACAAAATTTCGACAAGTTCTAAAATCTCATTAAAATCAAAACTACTTTTCAATTGCTAGTGTTAAGTTCTGAATTTCTGTGACAAAACCAAATAACTTATTTTTGAATATATGATTTGAACATCGATTTCAAAAATAACAAATTGCTCTTTTGTATAACCGTATTTAAACAAATAGCAATAATCTGCGCGAACTATTTAACATTCGGAAATAGAAAATTCAGATTGTATTATATTGTATCTTATTTTAGTAACAAAATATCATGTATAATCTTTGACGCAAGTGAAAACTCGTCAATGTTAAAATAGTAAAAACCAATATAGCTGGAATATAATGTAGCTTGTATTCTGAAGGCATACACATAACTTTTCTAAATATTTAAATATCATGCACGTATTTCTATTCACATTTGGAGCAAATATTTGTTAGTCATTGAACTTTTCCATCAATATTTTAGTGAAACAGAATCCATCTTTGTGTGACGCTTGTACCTACTTTTGCTGTGTCGCTGTATTTTTTTAAGAAAATGTTACTCCATGTTGCACACCGTGATTTCAATTGTCAAAGAAATATTTACTTTCCACTCGCTATATTTATATACATATTGTATATTATATTTCTACGTAAAGGCATTGCACTCCATCCCATATGACGACAGTAACATGCACGAAAGCAAATATAATCCTATGTCTACTCAAATATGCGCGTCATTGTCATATACATATATATATACTGTTGTTACCTTATAACTAACACATAGTAAGTATTTGAAGTATTAAAAAGTAGTTTTTTTATTAAATAGAACGAGACGAAATTATTGATTGTATCCGGCAAAAATGGAAACTGCATGCTAAGAGGTTGAATAAAAAATCAGAAAAATCAAATAAAAGCTTTTGGGGATGCATTAGTTGGTCGCTTAAGGGGAAGGTTTCCTTAACTGAAATAGACATGCATGAATTATTGTTATCTTGTCTCTGGATAAGAGATATATATATGCATGCATGTTTTAACATTATAAACACATAATTTGGTTTTCCGAACGAAATATATTAGTGCCTGTAAGATTATATTGGGAAATATTGAAAAAATAATAAATTTAAATATACTTTAGTACTACTTACAGTATAAGTAGTATTACGCAGCAAAAATAGCTCTTTAAAACAGTTGTCTTGCCTAAAAATTCAGTTTTTAAGTTATCAGGGATTCAAATTACCTCAACTAAATAATGTTTTATTGATTAAATGTACTTTTCTAATACGCTGGACTATTGTTATGATAAATAAATAATAATATGCAAATAAGTTGACGTAACGTTATTTTTTTGAAATTATACAAGTCGATCACAATCTGAAAGTGACAATATTTTTATTTGACATAATTTAGATTGCATTTTTATGTCTATATTAATTAATTTCTATGGTTTGGTCTTGAATGTCTTTTCTTCAATCGAAAACGAGAAGAGAATTCAATTGAAATGTTATTCTGGATAAACAATTCAGTGAAATTGAACGTGCGTAAACATAATGGAGCTTCCTAAGATTAATTTTTCGAAAACACCTTAACTAAGTAAGCGCAATGTATAACAATAACTTCTGGAAAGCGCATCAAGGATTATGCACCGAGCCTGAATATACTCTGATTATATAATTCAAGAGTTCACAGAAATACTTTTCTGCCATGAAATGAAACATAATTCGATGTTCGTTTGATAAATGAAATTATAAATTGCTTTATGTAGCATATATTACGACAGCCCGCGTTCTCTGCACGTACTCTGCACGCAAGTAGAAATTGAATACTGCTTTTGAGGCATCTGTAATTCGAAATTAGAAGGCATTAAACGAGGTTCCACTGCCTGCCTTCAATTCCTGTAACTTAATACACAATATAGTGGAAGTATGTATGTATATACGAGTATACATACAATGCATGCCATAATCGTATCACCTGGGAATGAAAAACAAACTACATCACATTTTTTTTAAATACTTGGCGTACGATCACGTATACACCTTATATCTATCATATATAACTGCACAGCATCCCATTTACTACACTACTTAAAGTTAGGCTCCTACGAGTCTGAGCTGCATCGTGATAATCTCTTTTCGGATCGATGTAGTTCATCAATAAATTCGCGGATTCACTCCTCTTTTGGCGAGGTACGAGAGAAGGTACCTATATGCCTATATTTTATCCAAGACACGTAATGACAAGACCGCTTCTGTACTTATTTGTAAGTGATGCAGTGAAGACCTCGTTTTCGCTCCCGTTTTCTCAGCTCGTCTCGTCTCGTCTCGTCTCATCTCATCTCATCTCATCTCGTTTCCATAAAGCCGGGAAAGTGTAGGAGATAATTAAAAGTGGAAAGAATGAAAAGAAAGCAGATAGGGAATTCATGAATACTGAGCTTTCTCGTCTTCGTTTTCTGTAGCTTCAACTAGCTCTTAATGTCCACCGGGCTTTGGGGAGGCGGAGAGAGAAAAGCGTAACTACATTTTCTGTATTAAGAACTGAGTGATATTCAGTCCATGTCTTCGAACTAATTATTAGGTCAATAAATGAAGAATTAACGCTCGATTCCTCAAGGGATTTTTGACTTTCTATATAGTGCTAAATTATTTAGATAGTTATTATGGATTATGATATTCCCGCTGATATATGTGAAAATATACAAAAGGTCAATGTCAGTTATTTTTCGAACTCTTTTTAGAGTTTAATATTTATTATTAACCTCAAATAGATATCCTAATTGGGTGACTCTTTCTGGGTAATTAATTAAAATATTACGACAGAAGTTTTAAAATGATTTCGAATTGTAATTTGCGGATACACATACTTCACAAATATGTCAGAATTAACTAAATAGGTAATTTGTATTTACTTAAATGTATCAATTACAGATAATAAAATAATTTCTTTTCTAAAAATGTTGCAATTAATTAAAGATCGATAACTATTAAGTATGACATACTTCTTCGAAATATATATTTTTAAAAGTTTGATAATGGTCTACTAACATATTTATTGTTATTTATCAGTCACGTTATTGACAACAGTAATTAAATAGCATTATACGTTTTAAAGAAGCTATCTCAAAACAGTTTAAAATAGTTACTCTTTAATCGCATTTTAATTAATTTCATAAATAGGCAAAATTTAATAAAGTAGGCACTCGAATGTATACGTTTCTGAGGCTGTAATTAACTATAAAAGTATTACAAAGCATAGAAAGTAGATATATTCAAACATCGGTAACATAGCTCGGTAACAAGAAACCAATGGCCTTGAAACGTTTGAATTGGTTGAAGGTCATCACGGGCTATATCGGGTCAGTTGTCAAGCCAGTCAATTTGTCATATCTCCCTTGATGACAGTATCTAAGGTAAACTAATAGAAATTAAATATATTGATTAAATAAATTTGCCGCTATTTGATTTAAATTTAATATTAGAAAAACCATAAATACAAATAAGTATACCTTCCCGTGATTTAGGAAGATATTAAAAACGGTCACACCTGCCTCGATAGCCTTGTAGGCGATTTCAACGGTCGACGGTTGCTGTGTTAACGAGATATAGTCGTTTAAAACAAATATATGCAATCTAGTTTATTCTCTGATAAACTTCCTCTACCCTAGCTGCGTAAATATTGTATGTATATAATATTTAAATTTAGATTGCAACTCTGGAATACGCTGATGTCGACATGATATACATAAGCATGGGTTTACTCATTTGTCTTGAATGGTATTTAAAAATATATATATTTTTAAACCTGTAATTTACTAACATTTAAAACATTTTATCATTAAATCATATTATGATGAGTATGTGAGTATATTATAAATAATACCTAAATATTCATACATTGTTGACAATTGAATTGAATTGAAATACAACAATATAAAATTATTTAAATAAAACCTTATTACAGTATGACAAAGGATTTTGATAATCCCATTCATTGGAGGAATTTAACTGTATTACGTATACATTATATTTTTAAATTATTGTAGCTGAACTACGACAAAAATATATTTTACAAGTTTATGAGTAGAAATATTTAATTGTGAAAACAAATCAGAAACAAAAGTGTGCAAAAAAATTAGAGTTCGTTAATGTTTCGTTTACTTTTGCAATACTTGCGTTGTTCAATAGTTGAAGATTACTGTCAATTATTGCTAAAAATATGTTATATTAAATTACAGAGGAAAAATTATACAAATGATTACTCGCACAGAATGTCACAAAGTTTTAATTGTCATCATTTTTATAACACGGTGTATTCACGTACCTATAATAATACCAAAAAAATACCCAACATATAAATACCCAAAATACCACCAAAGAATATTATAAATAAATCTTGTAAAATGATTATTTGACCCAATATCAACATTAATCAATAATCAATAATATGAACCCATTTCGACCCACCTATATTTTTACTGTGATTACTGTAATGAACAAATGGATGGTTACGTGACGACATTTATTCACTATTGTGCCCCCAAATTGATGGTTACGTGACCACATTTATTCACTATTGTGCCCCCAAATTGATGGTTACGTGACCACATTTATTCACTACTGTTCCCCCGAATGGATGGTTACGTGACGACATTTTATAATGCATCTTTTTGTAGTAAAAAATGAGCAAAACATATACCTTTTTAAATATGAATAATGCATCTCTCTCAAACTCGATGAAATTCTTCTTATTGATTAAGTTTCTGTTGTAATTCACAAAGAACAATAAAAATAGGTTAATTTGCAGAAAAATATTTTTTGCAAATTTTCGAAATATAAAAAAAAATGTGTTTTTTACTAAATTCTTATTTTTTAAATATGTTAATGTAACATATGTATTAGATCATTTTCGTTTAACTACATGAGAAGTTTCAAAAGTCTTCTCTTATTAGGAAGTTTAAAAATTTTGAGTAGTGGTGTGAATACGGATGTGCAAAAAAGGATAATATCCAATATCCAAAGGAAAAAATTTGGACAATATTAATTATCAAAATATTGCTTAAAAGTAAATGTAACGTTTGTATCTTGCATAGACAACTTTGTTAAAAAATATATTTACCTAACTAAATTTGATTTAATAAAGTTACTCTCTCTACATAATACACTCACTATAATCAATTCTAATACCTGATGAAACATTGATTTTACTTATTATACAAATAATTAGACTATCGTTCGTGTGAGTAAATCAGCCATAGATTTAATTTCTTATTATCCAAATTCCAGGCATATTCAAAGAAAGCTATTTCACCGTCATGCCTTCAAGAATCGCCACATATATTTATTGGATTAATTTGGTATATTAAAGTCGAGGCATATACTATACTGAAAAGCAAATAAAGCAGGAAAAACTAGCGCGGAGTTTGGGCGAAAAATTTGCAATATAGAGGAAGGAGTAGGCCGTGAATCTGGGAATATATTGTCCATCTTCATCGAATCTATGGAACCTTTATCCAAATATAGTCTCCTGCCTGCCTTAAAATACTGATCAAGTCATATTTAGAAGTTCCTTACGTATACGAAACACCGGAGAATTAAGCGCACTGGCTTTGGGTTAATAATACATACACGTGACTATATTAGAATGGAAGATGGTGTGCCACTGCTGAGTTCACTAACTATATAATATGTGTACGCATCAGGGAAAGTTTATTCTGCTAAACGGTTCAAAATAAGCGCCTATCCATCTATCTAACTCGCTCAATTTGATAATAAAGTAAGCGTAAGGGCAAATTTTCTGTAACTTCCTTATTCTTTTTTTCTCTCTCTCTCTCTCTCTCAATCTCTACAGCAGAAAACAACTGCCGCGATTTGATTCAGAAAGATCAGCTTTTAAAGTGATCGATGATGAGTTGACTGGCATTGTCTTCTCCTTTGAAAGTGTAGGCAACTAGCTTTCTTCTCTGACCTAAAATTAGTGAAGAAATGAACTAAATTCGAGAAATAAACGCACGATTGAAGGAATATATTGATATCACGGTGGAGTGGATCATCTACTAATTCACATATTTTATAATTTCCTGCTGACATTAAAGTAACAGACAATAATTAAAGTCTGAAAACAAATTAACAACTCACATACAATATACAGTACATAATAATTAAAAAATAACTCGGCTACTAAGTAACCGATGATCCAGAAGCTTTGAAATAATCTAGAGGGTACAACGTACGGGCTATCAGAACAATGGTGACGTTTATTCAGTTTCACTTAGAAAAGAGCCCTAAAGTCAAATATTGGACATTTACCAAATAGAAACGATTTTGAAATAAAACTATAAATATTTCACTTTAAATAACCGTTGCTAAGACATAACGGACACAGTTATCACAATAGGGTGATTGCCTCTAGATGATTTCAAAGATTTAAGGACATATATGTTTAGCTACTTAGCTATAACCATTTGAAATAACTCAAGGTCATCATGCATCGGTTACTTAGCTACTGAGCTATAGTCACATGAATTAGGCATGTACTTTCTATTTTATGGGAAGCTTTCTATACTGTATCGGATGATCTGTACTAGTGAAAACATACAATTACAAGGTAGTGGTTGTGGCAGTAAAGAAGCTTCAAAGCGTCATGTTATTAAAATAGAAAATTTCAATTATATCAATTTTTCGTCGTACAGCCTCAATGTAGACAATATTATGGTAAAAAATCAAATAAGAAATGCGATCTCCTCAAAGCATATTTACGCGAAACATCTTTGATATCATAAAATCAAATTCTTTTAACTATCCTCTAGAAAGTAAAATGTTTTTCAATGACTCTTCTCATTAGGTACTATATTTGGGCAAGCAGACTAGCTGGAATTTGGCTCGGGCTTACAAAGATTTGATGTAAGAACATACAGACTGATAGCACACACACGTTCAAGCTAGCTCATCAAGCCAACATTACCCGTCCACATGGTCAAGCCAACATCAAGCCAATATTACCCGTCCACACGGTCAAGCCAACATCAAGCCAACATTACCCGTCCACATGGTCAAGCCAGAATCAAGCCAACATTACCCGTCCACACGGTCAAGCCAGCATCAAGCCAACATTACCCGTCCACATGGTCAAGCCAACATCAAGCCAACATTACCCGTCCACACGGTCAAGCCAACATCAAGCCTACATTACCCGTCCACATGGTCAAGCCAGCATCAAGCCAACATTACCCGTCCACACGGTCAAGCCAGCATCAAGCCAACATTACCCGTCCACACGGTCAAGCCAACATTACCCGTCCACATGGTAAAGCCAGCATCAAGCCAACATTACCCGTCCACATGGTAAAGCCAGCATCAAGCCAACATTACCCATCCACACGGTCAAGCTGGCTCATCAAGCCAACATTACCCGTCCACACGGTCAAGCCAGCATCAAACCAACATAACCCGTCCACATGGTCAAGCCAGCGTCAAGCCAACATTACCCGTCCACATGGTCAAGCCAGCGTCAAGCCAACATTACCCGTCCACACGGTCAAGCCAGCGTCAAGCCAACATTACCCGTCCACATAGTCAAGCCAGCGTCAAGCCAACATTACCCGTCCA
This sequence comes from Invenusta paracnida, assembly GCA_036023295.1. Classification (NCBI taxonomy): domain Eukaryota; kingdom Metazoa; phylum Platyhelminthes; order Proseriata; family Coelogynoporidae; genus Invenusta; species Invenusta paracnida. Next base: position 112 of record JAYRBW010064807.1, on the reverse strand, counting down.
CATGGTCAAGCCAGCGTCAAGCTAACATTACCCGTCCACACGGTCAAGCCAACATCAAGCCAACATTACCCGTCCACACGGTCAAGCCAGCGTCAAGCCAACATTACCCGTC
>JAYRBW010064796.1:0-29171 GCA_036023295.1 Invenusta paracnida | reverse complement strand
GGAGAGGGGGAAAGGGGAGGTGGAATGGGGGAGGGATAGAGGCAAGACTTTGCTCTGTAGTGGACATATATATATATTATACTATTTATAGGCATTTTTCTTAATTTAGTTTTCTAGTCACCGGAGTTAAATGTACAGTATTTTACAAACGATATTATATCGTCAATATCTCCTTCTGGCATGGATATTACTACAATATTGATGTTAAAATAATTAATTTACAATAAGTGAATTCTTGTTCCATCTAAACATGACAACTATTATATTTGAAATGATGTATCCATTGCACATAATATACATTTTACTATTTAATGCAAAAGTGCTGCCATTTGTCACGTTTCGGAAATTTTGTCACGTACACTGGATTATATGTGGGACATATATATATATTGTTAGCTCGGCTATTATTAAATAATAGGGGGTAAATTGCGACAGCTATTTCGTTAAGATACATATTATATCTGGTAAAGCTAGATCGTGATTTAACCAACATTTCTTAACAACAGTATATTATATAAACACAATATTATATAAAGATGCATAAACAGACCAGGCGAGTAGAGCAGTGAGCAGGGAGATCGATATAATTACGTAACCTGATAAGTCAACATAGCAGGCAAGACGTATAGAAACGCTGCAAACTAAAAAATCAATACAGATAGTTTGAATAGGAGTTGTTGTTTACACTAAACGTTATAATATTATCATTGTGAGCAAACAGTCAAACGTGTTTTAAAAGCAGGTTTCATGAAGTCGTTCTATACCGACTGAACTAGTAAAATATATTACATAATTTGTAAAATCCGTTCTACAACTGAAGATTTAGCCTTTATTTCAATTTTTGTAATAATTGGGTATGAATGAAACTTTCGAACACTAGTTTTTACCTCACCAAACATAGATAAATAAGTCATTAACATGCATGATATTACATACGTAGTATAAATTTAACGCTTTAATAATAATTTGAAGCACAACTCTGTCACAAAATAACTCTATAAATTGTTATAATTATAATGTTCACTCAATAATTGCGAATTTATTTTAGATGACCTATAATAATCAATTAGATATACACAATTAAAAGACCAAAGAGTAATAAATAATACACAGAGATGAATGTCTTATTAATTTCACATTAATCACGCTGTAAATTATCGATTATAGAAAATCGTTATATTATATCAAAATTTCTTTGGACTAATAAGGAGTAAGTACTATAGTAAATATTTCGAATAAATTTATTGTTTGGTTATCCCTTACCTCAAATAAGTTCTAATGAGCCCAGCAAGCATAAAAAGTACCAATATATGAATTTATGCTGTTAGCATTTTGAATGAATTTTCTTATAAAGGATTTATGTAGCTTTTAATGCAAACAAATCAAATAATTCAAGTATACAGAGTTTGTAGTATTGAACTGCATAAATACAGTTTCCACAAGATTGAAATCTCAGTGTATTAATACTCTAATGATGAAGGCTATACGAACATATATGGTTTTTGTGCTCTGTAAAACAACCATTTTATGTGATTAAAACTAGAAATTATTGTCGTTATTTGAGGGATGTAATTACTAATTCATACTCTCCTTATACGTGTCTTACCAAACTATTGTAAGCCTTTAGCGGTCTACCTAATACAATATTGCTGTATTACACGATTATTAATGCATGGTAAGTATTCTATATAATGACAGTAGAATATATTATATTGTCTCTGTATCATTGCATAATGAGAAAATATGTGACATACCCAGTTAGATTCTTGACTGACAGCCCTAAGACTCAAACCGAGGTACCATAAGGACAATTGCAAGTGGCCTTCCAAGGTTAGCGCCACATTGCATTGCATTCTCAATATATGTTACTTTGTACTTTTTATTAAATGAAACATTAAAAAGAGATAATAAAACTGTTGAATCATTGTATACATGGATTTAAAATAATTATTTACAAATAAATCTATTGATTTTAATCTTAATCTAATATTGTATTTCTAAATTGACAACGAATTGTAGCACAAAGGAAGACAGAAATATATTTTATCATTTTACATAAAAATAAAAATAAAAAGTAACAATTTCAAAACAATACTTAGGTATCCATATTTTTGTATATTGAAATATTATTTAATAATATACATATATTACATATAATAGTGTTGAATCTATCACCATTCAAACATCTATTTATAGATAAAAACCTAAATATTGTTTATAGTTCTGTTTATTATTTATATAAAGCTGCTTTAGACTGTTAACATTTCTAAATCCCTACATTCACGAATTTTGTTATTAAAAACCTTGTGTGATTGTTTTAAAGTTTTGTGGGTATAATAAAGTTCTTCTATAATTCGCGAACACCACGTACAATAGGTGCAACATTTAAACACTGTTAATCTTCATGTTAATTGTAATAATAATTTTTTTAAATAAAATAGTGATATATAAACATTGAGTTATTGTTTAAGGAATCACCAACATAAAAGCACCTTATTTTTTCGTCCTGATATTATTGACATCGAAGGGTTATTGTTTATCCCACAAAAGGGTTTGAATGAATTAAATCCAGTTAAAAGATTATATAATTGTAGTTTACATATAAAAATAGAATTATATTATACATTTAATCAACTAACAAAAGTACATAGGAGAATATTTCTTAAAAAATATAGAAGAAAATATTTTTATTCCTAAAAAACTAAATACGTTCATTAAAAGCATATATTAGGAGATACTAAACGAGAATACAAGTAAATGTAATACTAAATATAAGGCTATCTCTTATTTCTAAATTCTTTCTTAATTATTATTCGTAACTTACAGAGTATCGTCGGCTTTTTACTTTCATTTACGCATATTCCATCTGACACTGCGAGAGAACCGTATCCTTGTACTAAAACGAGAATATTTTAATATTTAACATCTTAAACCTTATGCAACACTTTATAATCGATAATACCATTATTAAGCTTAAAACATATACATTATATATTCTGCTTTATAAGAATAAGCTCTATTAATACAAAAGATAAACTGAATAATTTAGGATAGATATAACATATTTAATTATGTAAATTTATTTAATTAAACTTATATAAACTAATTTATACGTTATCTACAATAAACTAATCTCTTATTTTATAATACCGGGACTTTCATATCCTCGAATATAAAAAAAGTCATCAGATAACTGTAATATTTTCTATCAAATTACCTAACAAATATGGTTATGAAATTTTAAATATCATTAAAATTTAAGTAATATCAAAATAATTAGTTCTATTTTTATGACAGCTTATCGGCACTTTCGTCATATATTTGATGTAATAAACGTATTTAAAGTAATTTTCACAAGGTTGGAAATAATTTTGATAAAGCTATCAGATTACTGTAATATTTAAATCAAATTATGCAACAGTGACGGTTATGAAATTTAAAAATCAAATTAATGTTCAGTTCAATGTGTCAAGTTTCATCCTCCCTATGTATAAAGCTAGACATTAGTTGAGTAATGCAGACATTTCTTTTGTATTTTGAATTATTTTGAAAAAATATTCAGTCTCATCAAAGCAAAGTCTACAAGTTTATTGTTTATGAAGTATACAGCGGTAATTATTATACGTTTGAGGACAATTTCCAAAATAGCTTGAATAGTATATTTACAGCTCGTCAAATCAAAATGTTCGTATTAGAAAGTTTAAATCTATTTTTAATTTCTATTTTACTTTAATATCCCAAAATAAAGAACAATTTTCACTTAAATGATATTTACTCAATATTTAGTAAAATCATTGTATCCTCAACCATGAAAACAATCACTCTATCAATCTTCCAACGTTCAGCATTTTTCGATCAAATCACTTTAGTTCAATCATATGTGGACACCACAAAATTATCTTCTTCACTTCTTTTACCAAATCCCCATCATTTAGACTAAGCAATTAAAGTCAAGTTCATTAAGAACCCATAGTCTTCTTGCTTAAATGAAATCACACCAAACTTCTTTATTTAAACCTCACACGTAAAAACGTTTTATTTAATAATTCTTTCTATTTTCAAACAAAAGCATTAGCTATATGTTTATGCTCTATCTTACGCCAATATCTTTCTACACTTTTAGTAAACGAAAGCACTGAAAACTTTTTCTTTGAAACCGTTGTTTTGGAAAAGATATATTGATGATAATTTAGGAATTTGGCCATTTTCTCGAAATTGATTTTCATAACTGTTCTTTACATTTAAATTCTATATTAATCCTCACATTCTAATTTCAAGTGAAATATAACCTATCACAATCAATTTACTCGACATTACTGTTTACAAAGGTACAAGTTTCAACCTCTCAAACTAACTATTGAAATAAAAATATATATTTTAAAGAAACACATTCATGCCACTTATTACATCTATTTTCGTTTCATTCAAAAAACATTTTTTCTTCAGTAAGTTTTTTCGATTTCTCCAAATTTTTCGTATTTCTTCGTCGCTTCAGCAATAGATCTTCTTTTGATTCCGCCATTTCCTTTCTTTTCAAATCTCTTCGTTCTCAAGGCTACATGCATTCTTTTCTTAGAAATGTAAGATATTCAGTTCTATAGTTGAAATATGGTTATTTCCAATCACATAATAACTGGTCTAAAGCATATTTTCCTAGTTCAAATATTGATTGCTTCTCATGTATTTTTCAACTCATATTTTTTCAATTTCTAATCTCCATATTAATAATTCCTTTCGTTTACATTCTAATATTTTTTTCACTCCACACAATGTAATTTTCGTTGTTATATGTTCCAATAGGGGTCCAATCTTTCTTGACTTCTTTCACTATCCACTCAAACTTTTTTCGTGTTTCTTCCTTTATGACATTCTTCATAACATTTCTTCTCCAGTGGTATCACATTTCATATCTAATAATCACAATTTATATAATTTTTCAATTTTTGGAATTCATGTATTTTATAGACAATTAACTTCACTCTATAAACTTAACAGTATCATTTCTTCGTGGCAGACAAAGTTATAGGTATTTCTCTGTTACTGGCCGCAAACCCTCTTTTCATTCTACAAATCAAATACCATTCGTTTTACCCTTTGCCCACTCAAATGTTCATGTTTCAAAAACTGTAATACAATCTTTAAATCTTAATAAACATGCTCATATTTTCCTCGTATTTACAAAACACAAATCTCTTAAACACATTATTTGTCTGTCTAAATTTAATAAACATTTCTTTCAACCAATGTTTTTTTAAATGTTGTCCGTTTATTGATCGGATAATATATTGAAGTTCACAGCTGTTCATGATTATTTTTTATTATCTTTTTATTACATTTTTTCATAAATATATTTCCCACTTTCTTTTTAAATTGATCATCCACTTATTAACATTACTATTATTAGTTTTGTGTGTTATTTTTGCGGTAGTTTTTAGCGAATACTTAACATAAAACTTTTGATATTTTAATTTGTTTCTGTTTATTGATAATTTTAAGCTATTCACTGCATTTCGAACTTATTTTTCCCTTTTATTCTCGTTATCCACCGATGAACGCATCTGAAGCCAAAATACATTTGGACATTGTTTTTAATTATTTGCATTTTTTATTGCTTTTTGAAGTTGTTATTTCGGGCCGTGGTTTTTATGTGGTTTTACAATAAATAAAATCGATATAAAAATAAGGAATATAATATACATTTTTACAAAAAAATACAGGTATATGAGAATATTTCTGAAAAAATTAGAGAAAATATTTTCATTCCTTAAAATGGTAATACTAGATCTATAAAATGCATGTAAATAATTAGGTGAATATATTATATGTATATATTAAAAGTATGTACATAAAACTAGAATATATTAATAATTAACATCTTAAACCTTATGCAACATTTTATAAATCGATTATACCATTATTAAGCTTAAAACATATACATTATATATTCTGCTTTATAAGAATAAGCTTTATTAATACAAAAGATAAACTGAATAATTTAGGATAGATTAAACATATTTAATTATGTAAATTTATATAAACTAATCTAAACGTTATCTTCAATAAACTAATCTCTTATTTTATAATACCGGGACTTTAATATTCTCGAATATTGAAAAAGTCATCAGATAACTTTAATATTTAAATCAAATTATCTAACAAATATGGTTATTAAATTTAAAATATCATTAACATTTCAGAGTATTAAAATTTAAAAAATCAATTTTCATGACAGCTTATCGGCTTTTTTGCCATTTATTTGATGTAATATACTTAATTAAAGCAATTGTCCAAAGCCTGGAAATGATTTTGATAAAATAATCATATAAATGTCATAATTAAATCAAATAATCTAACAAAGACGGTTATGAAATTTAAAAAGCTTATAGGCACTTCGCCATATATTTTATGTAACTTATATTTTTTTAATATATAAAGCAATTTTTCGAAGTTTGAAACTATATCTCAAAGGCTCAATATAAGTAAAAAAACACTATTCAAGCGCTCTTTTATTTGTATCAATTTCATAGATATAAAAAGTTCAATAAAGAAAAATCAATTCTTCAATATCAATATTTCAGGAAAGTCACATCCCTAAATTTTAATAAATGTATCGAGCATTCAAAACTATTTCAACTGATTTTCAAAATGTAATTATGATGTTACATTTTTTGTAATTGAATGCTGCTTTTTCTCTGGCATTGTATGTTAAGACTAGTAAAGTTTTTGACAGTTTTTGAGTGAATTAAAAGTATGTAATGAAGCATAGTATATACCTAGCGTGAGTACTATTATATGAATATTTTTGTAATATATCTACAAATTCAGATTTAACTTATTGTCACAGAATGATGCACATGGCGTTATCTGTTTTATGACTGTACCAGAATTTTAACATTTACTCATGTATTCCGTTTCTGTTCTGTGTTCTAATAAAATACGTTTATATCCAACAACTTTCAATTGAAGTGAATTAATTTCTCTAAATCCTCTTTCAAGCGATGAGCGATTGTATTTTTATTTTAAGTTTTTCTAAATTTAGAATAAAATGTGAGCGAAGTATAATTATCCAGTTTTCTATAAAAATAGAATCAATTTGGTTTATCAATTATAAATATGTTACCTGATACAGAAATTCATCAATATATACATTGATTGTCAATCTAAACTAATAAAATGTTGTTCAAAAGCCATTGTGGTCAACATACATGATTAAAAAAAGTAATTTTATTCTAACCTTTTTACATATTATTATTATTATTCATAAAAGTGAGTAAAATGCACCAAGATATCCCTTTTGGAAACATTAGGCTATTTATATGATATAATTATAACCCCCTATAAAACAAAAGCTTAGTTTTAGGCAGAAAACCATATTTTATATAACTCATTTTCCCTGTAATATACTACTATTATCAACTACTCTTTACTAATTTTGTAAAGTTAAAACGTAAAACGTAAAAATAAAGATTATAAATTTATGAATTTATGAATTTTTTTATTCAGTAATAAGATATGAAATATAGTAATAAATTTGTTTAACAAGTCTAATAATATAACATAAATATTTACTGTCCGTCAGTTGAAAACGCTGTTTTTTGTTTTTATTTGTGTAATACAAAAACAAAGACTGAGAGCAATATCTACTTTTCTTATCACTAAAAGGTAATCCATTTGCACACCTATTTGCTAATCAGATAAAGACTATTTGCATATAGCGTTATGATTCAACTTAAATCATACATCGTAAATTGACCTGCAACAGTAATAAGTTTTATTTAATTAAAATTCATTTCGTCAAAATTGCACTTGACTGAGCCTGCGGTTATTTCAATTATTTTAGAGGTATTATTGGCTCCAAAAAACATATATTGTATAAAATATAGAGTACAAAAAATTGTTGGTCGTCACCAGATTTGTGATATTACATTTGAAACCCAGCTAGCTTTTCTATTGACTTTCTAGGAAATGTACTTTTATATTTTATTTTATTAGTTTAGGTAACATAAATTGAGCCGAAATTTATTTGAAATATAAGTTATTCTGCATAATTTAATAGGATGAGAGGAGGAAATAGTTTCCAATCACGACATACGCCGCACGATTAAAAATAACGCATTGTAGGATGTAACTTCGCTATCCTTGATTAAAATAATTTGGAAAAAATGAAATTGACTTATAAAACATTTAAATTTTAAATGTCAAATTAGGGCATTAATTACTTTTTTTCGTAACAATTTTACTGGCATTTCGGCTTCCAAATATTTTATCCATTTGACGCTATGCTACATGCAAACTACAGAATTTTGTTAATTTTTACAAATATTACACTTTTTAATTCGTCAATGAATTAAAATTTCATTTCATTTTGAAGAAACTTCTCCTAGAAAGTTATAATTAAACTAAATAATACAGTTATTTTACAAAATATATAATTACTTTATTGTGTCAAAGTTACGGTAAACCTTCCCTCCTGAGCTACGATGAATCGTTTTTCTGTCTTTGAAAGGTTAAAAGCTTTTCTACAAACCCCGCTCTTTATGTTTGTTATTAAAAAATTATTGAAAAATATATTTTGCTTATATTTAAAAAAGTTTAACAAAACTAATTTTTTTAAGAAATTTATTTAGTAAATTAGAATTAAATATTTGTTATAAAATATTTTCGGTAGATACAATAAACACGTTTTGAAAAGAGGATATATCGGTTTTCCCAATAAAATTTAGACACCGTTTCAAACAAATATAACATAGTGAATTCAAATTTATATTGTCGGAACTCAAGATAGGAACTAGACGGTTTATTTCATCAAAAAGTACGTTATAGTCTTCTTTCAAATATGACAGCATGCTGACTTTATCATATTTCATAAATTTCAAATTATCAGAAGAAAATGTAACATGAAGCATGACTCCAACCCAAGCAGTGCATTTTCTTGTCTGTATTTCTTGCATTTTTATAATATTTCATATTTATTATTTATAGAATATACCTACGCCTTTTATACGTTGTGTTGGGTTATAAAAGAACGTATTATTGTCATATATATATATATATATGTATATATTATGTATGACAGTTATGAATTTTCAATGTATTTACCTAGTTTAAATCCTCCCTTTTCAATAGAGTATATGTACATATATATAAATATTAATGTATTTTTTCTCGTTATAGGACTTAATAGGTATATAGTAGTATTCGTACTATTATACACTTAGCGACATGCGGGCAATTACAAACGATGTATTTATTACATAATTATATGATAATTATCTATAATAAATGTGCCTATACCTACTCTCATTAACAGTTGCAAACATTATCATATTTTCAAACCATTAACAAAGCAAAGTTTGTAACTATACAATTTAACTGAATTTTTTTAAATTGATGCAAACGTATTATATGAAAAATTATTAATAAAACGTAATTTATAGTATAATTGAAATACCTATATAAGAGATAACAACGTGTATATATTCGTTAATGCGTAATTTTATGTTGCAATATAATATTATTTAAGTTGTTTGCTACGTTTGATTGATTTAATTAATTTAATTAAGTATTTCCTTAAATATAAGAAAGAGAGGGGACATATTCAATGTTCATATCCTTTACAAAATTTCCACAGCTCACTTATATAAATAACGTATGGCAAAAGCTGGATCATATAACCTGCATATACACAATCATTAAGAAATAATAATGGTCTTCCACAATTCAAACAAAGAGTCTACAATTCATTTCTTGAGCAACTACAACAATGGAGCTTTATTAAGTGGATTGGTGTACCATTCAACCTGTTCCGTTCCTTATAAATGATTCTTATATCTTCAATTTATCTGTATATTCCATAGATATTAGTCAGGGTTAAAACAAAAGTATTAAAACAAATATCTATGGTATATTCTTATGTGCTATATCCTAATTTCTCACGTAAATGCACACTCCCTCCCATAAACGCCCTTTTTGCATTCTTTGAAAATCTATGGGTACCTATATAATACACCTATATACTGTATATAGGTGGCAAAATAATATTGTAATTATTGAAATGCATACTAAATTTAATTAGTTATTTAAATTGTTTCTAAATTTCAAACTATGACATTTATTCTTTTTTTTATAGAACCTTATCTCTGTAAACGCTTCTCTTATGTATTTCTATTATAAATATTATGGTTTTTCACATGTTATAGGTACATATCAATATATCATATATCAAGAATAATTATCAATTGTCAACTGCTAATTTTCAATACAGGTATTTTAAGATGGTATATGATTTATATATGTATCCACATTTTATATGAATCAATTTATTTATCTATTAGTCCCATTCTACATATACGGTAAAGTTTGTACGCCAGGAAAATTAATACAAACTTTATGTAGACTAGAAAGTATAGGTATACCTAAAGCAAACTTCTATATCTCGGTAACTAGGAAACAGGTGACCTTGACATTTTGGAGACAATCTCGGGCATCTTGAATGATAGTTGTGGCTGTTTGGTTATATCTCCCTTAGCAACGAGATCACATAAGATTAAATATTGGCAATCTTTTAAAAGACCTTTGCTATATAACCGATTGCTCAGGTGACCTAGGGGGGAATTCAAGGTTATCGGTTGCTTAGTTACTAAGAAAACATAGAAATTAAGTAGGTCACGTATCTGATTCCCGACACGCCTCGGCCCGTGTCTAAATCGAAGTACCAAAATAAATTTGAATTTATATATCAATAAAATGGTTAGTTTGAGTTTTAAGGAAAGTTATTTGCATGACTAGCATTTACTTTATTCTTTTATGCAATTTATTTATCAATAATTTATTTAACATATTTAGTCTACATAAATTAGCTTAAAACATATCTTTGATGGTTCACTTTAAATTAAAGAGCGACAATAAAAAGATACTTCATTCCAAACGTTTTAAATTACTGCCAAAAAGAGCGCTCCTAACGATTCCACTCCTGGAAAACGCTCACTCTTTCCTTTTTGTTCTATAAAAAGCGTTGTTTAATTTGTTCAGTCATAAATTGGAACTTATGGGACATTTTGTATACATATATACTTACGTGTAGATCGAATAAAAGGCTTAATTATTAAATTGTAACCTGTACATTTTGACGCATTCGTTGATATTTTGTTTATAATTTATAGTTTATTTTTATATTTCTTGCTTCAAATTATTTTGAGATTATTAGAATGAATTTATTCTTCATAAATATACATATGATCTTTGATTACTTCCCATATAGGGATGAAAGATTTTCTTTTACATTAAAGGTTTTCCTGTATATAGAAAGGTCAAGTGTATCACAATTTATTTGCACTTAACAGTATATATTATAGAGGCTCAGCTCAGCTGACACATAAATATACCATTTAACTAGTAAAGTCTCCTCCTAATCTTATCGGTAGACATTTTCCCACAAAATAGGAGTTAAAATAAACTAATTCCCCCAAAAATATGTGTCACCGACAAACTATATCAAAATATAGGTCGCCAGGTAGACGGAGGCAGTAAGGTAGGCAGGTATTGGTATACACTACTTTTCCGAATTCTAACATGTGATTAAAAAAAAGGATTAATTTCGGACGATATGTCTCGAGCTAAAATTATTTTGCGTGGGTGAAAAAATGATTGACGGAAAAGTTGATCTTGGAGTGGGTGGGTTGTAAATAATAAGATCCTTTTGAAGTCTGCCTCATGACAAACTTTATGAAACACGTCCATGATCGAGGCGCGAGGTGAAAGACCTTTAAACAGGGCAAATTGCGTGACGCAGACGGTATACTATACATACATACGTCACTTGTGTCTGCAAGTATGAAACGTCCAGCTGATGTCTGCAGCTGATTTTCTATTGGTTAGCTCAGGATGCACTCTATTATTGTAGAGCTGTATTCACCCGTGGGTATATATTACGGATTCGGCGCTTGTCTACAACTAGCTACCCACCCGATAAAGTCTAGCAAAAGAAAGGGTTAATTATACAAACTTACAAACATGAGGACGTTCTGTATTTATAATACCTACGGCTATTTACGACTTTACTTACCGCTAATCCATCATTTTAGTCGTGTTTGACAAGCGAAATACGTGACGCCTTAAATGGTTGTAGTTTTTTAGAACCCAGACAAGTCAGCCCACATGTATAGAACATTATGGTTCACCGATATAGGTATATAATATCATTCTTTTCAACAATTTAGTAGTTGTCCATCATTGTATGATCTGTCTTGCAAGTGACATTTGCCGTAGACTTTAGTTCAGACATAAACATGGCGTAGGTGCGTATACTATGTGTGTGGGTCAATTACATTGGAAGTGTATCTATATAACGAAAAGTACATAGTATACTATATTAATATTACCTGCCATATTATAAATACAGACATCAAACTTCTATCGGAGAGTTGACATATTACGATCAATGAAGAGATAATAAAACTACAAATTTCGAATGCCCTTCTTTCTTTAAAAAAATGTTTTTATGCATTATTATGCAATGATGGGCTTAAATAGAAATTGATTTATGAAACATATGTTTAAATTTAAACAACTAACGGAACATTAGAAAAAGTCCCCCATATTATAGTAAATAATTAATATAGATTTTTTTACTATATAAAAGCGATCAATTTATATTTTGTAAAAAGAAATAATCGATAGATCTACCTTTATTATAATATATCTACCTACATATATTTCAATTTAAAAATATATATTTAACGATTCAAAAATGTATGTTCAATTTCAGATCAAATCAAGTGATAATTAATGTGTGTTTACTTGTATAGCAATGTGGTCATACTGCTATTAAGAGCTATATGAACTAACATTTTGTATTTTTATATCGATGTAATTAATATGAAAGAATTTATTGAGACCCATTGTCATGAGCTTTAGCATACTATTTATAAATATGATGTTAAATTTAATTGTGTAAAGATAAAATTGACAATAATAAGCAATAGGTATATTAAATCTAAATTAAAGATTAAACAGCTTGTAATTCTTAGTTTAAAATATAGATTATAGAAATTAAATATTTATAATAAATGACGTATCCATACTAAATATATATAGCTCAGTACGTGACTTCATTAAACTCTGTTTTATGTATATATTCATAAATTTAAACCTGTTTCATTCAGTTTTTGTACAAAATAAATATTACATGAGAGACAAAGTTTGATTATAATAAAGTCATATGATGTGCCTAATCTTAAATATAGACAATAAATATATCTAGTTTTATACTCATAGCATGGTTATGACATATGTATATATATATATATACTAAGAGATATTTAATATGTTGAATATAATATGATAGCTCCCTCCTACATCTTATATATTATCCCTATCTTTTTTGACCAGATGAGGTATATATTTGATTTCAAAGTTTGATATTTCATGACATCTTCTATATATACTTGCATAAACAGAAAATATAACATTTCTCCCCTGCCTTCATATATTTCATATTACACGTCATATATTTGTAATGAATATCTTTATGTGCGCCCGTACCGATATAGTTTCTTTGGTTTAGTTTGAGAACGTTAATTTATAGGTATAGTTTGTTTTGATAAGTTATATATGAGAAATAAAGAAAAATGGGAGATGACGCTTTTATTATCTATATTTCACTTTAACCGGGTAGGTCTTTTGGTTGTTCTGTTTAGTTAATTGATGTATAATATCTTACTCTTCAAATTATAGAAAGCAGAAATTACTTCAAAATTGCATAATTCAAATGAATTAATAAATATTACTTCTCAATTATTTGAATATAATTTGACATCTTAACTGAATATATATCCATTATACTTATTTTTATATACTTAAATACAATGTTGGTAGTTTTATACATTTAAGCACACATTTAGGTAATACAAAACATCGTTCTTCAACTCAGAATTTCTCATCGTTTTCAGCTTGCCACGTCATTGCAGAGGATAAGAGAGCATCCAGTTTATTCTAGTTTACGTAATAATTAATCAACGTCAATGCTTCTGCTACATTTATTTTAATGCCATTCAAATTTGAATCTATTTCAATGTTTAACTTGCTCGGAAGTGTTGTATTCAACCTATTTAACTGCAGTCGTGGTAGTAAGTCCAAAATTGAGGGCATGCGAAGAGATCCTAGACGTCTACTCTATTCCAACAAAATACGAACAATTCTGCACTCTTACTATCATTCAGCAAAACAGAATAAAACTGGTTATTCGACATTGTCCGCTATATATGACAATAAACTGTCCCATTTTTATTGAACTCTCCAAATTTTTTTAATATCATAAAATATGCTCACTAAGGCTATTAAATTCGTTTAGTGACTAAAATTTTAATCACTATAACCATATTAAAATTTTGACTGAGGCATATAATTATCTACATTTAAGATTAATAAGACAAATGTGCATTTAATAAATGAATGCATACTCCCATTAAAAAAAAGCGAAATAGCATAAGCATATTTATTTAGAAAGATATTGAACCTATATATACATAAAAGACAGAATATATTGTATACAAATTAGAGTAGTATACTTTTCCATTTAGTATATGGCACATATACATTTTTACTGTTCGTTGGGATATACATTTTTAATAATCAACTAAACATTACCGTTGGTTTTCTATAGAGACCAAATATCTTAAATTCATATTTAGAAATTTATGTTGTAATGTTTTGGTGAGGAAATCCTTTTATGTCAAGGATGTTGACCTCTACTTTATCAGACTTTCTTGGTTTTATAAAAAATTTAGCCTTTTTTAGCCTTATCAGTAATTGGTTTTCCGGAAATTAATACTTTGATTATATACTATACCTCCACTTCACTTTTCAATTATCTAACCCCAATATTCATCCTGTGGGGTTGAGGACCATATTTACAGGTAAGTGAAGCTTTAGAGGGCGGACCACAATCTATAGGTACATACATACACGGGAATATCTCAGTGTAAATTCTGCCTTAGGGATGGGTACATACAAGCCTATAATTACTGTCTTACCTAAATAAATATTCTTAAGTCTTCCTCTATGCATGAGAGAACTGACACAACGGGGCAGTTGAACAATCCTTTTTGGATATAAATATTGAGCATTCAGATTTATTATTTATCTCAATCAAACGTGGAAATCATATCCGTACTAATTAGCGCGGTTATCTTTGAACATGAATCTACTAATTATGAGTTGAATCCATGTTTAAAGGTTATTTCTAATTTAGTACTTCGGAACGAATCGAAAGAATATTCATTTTTATAGTTCAAATTTGAATATCGTTAGACTCGTACAAATATTAATTAATTCTTTGGAAGAATTTTAAGCTCTCTTTTGAAACTAATGTACCTGTATTATAGAAAATATTATTATGCATGTATAAAATGTAAAATATTCCAGCGTCGTTCAAACAGAAATTACTGTTTAAAAAAAACTATATTTTACTAAAAACTAAATTGAATTCATTTGAACATCGCACAGTCTGACGAACATTTTAGTGAACGTGAACGTAATATGTCTGTCCAATGAGCAAGATTAGCATTAAAGAGGTCATTTTTTAATTTAGTGAAATACTAAATAATATTATACGTTTTTTACATATTCAGGTCGTATATGTATATACAAATGTATAAGTTAACTTTTTAAAGTAGATATATCTTACCAGGGCGGTACAATGGCTCGCATTTTTTACAATGTCATTATTTGAAAGAAAATCATTGAACAATCAATAATATATAACCAACTTAACTGGGATACAGTGATTATTTCATTATTTTGTGAATTGTTAATCAATAAAGATTCATTAATATTTTATGAAATTGGTAAGATTGGTGAGATTTTATTTTGAAATATAGATATATATTGAATTATGTATATAGCGACTTATTGCATTACTCCGAAATTCATTTAATATTATGCTGATTTCAAAATATTTACAAATAAATTAGGCTACATGACGTTTGTGTAATTGTATATTGCTAGATGACAAATTTCATTCTACTATAGCAATGAGATTATTCAAGGTCAAATATTTACATTTAAAAAGATTGAATTCATTTAGAGAAAATTGAAAATATTCATATTTGACCTTAAATGCTGCTAAGAGATATAAAACAAGATGATCACAACTATCCCAATAAATCTTGGCTTCTAGGTGCGGTTCCAGTTTCATGGGTCAACGGTTGCTGAGTCACTTATATATAGCCCTTTAAAATATATACTTTCTATTCTATGAAAATAATTTATAAATTTGTTTGTCGTTTGAACTTAGGAAATATTGTAAACAAATTTATGCTTAAAAAATTAAACAATTAATTTACTACATTTTAGACAAAATATCCTCAATTATAGAGTCTATATACATATTAGATAAGAACGCCCCAGTTACGCGAGAGTTGGAAAGTCTGACAAAGTAACTTGCTGAAACGTTGTATAATGAAATTACGAGTATATCTAGGGTTGTTTTTCCCAAGAGTGTGGTGTCTTTAAAAGTTTGAGAAATAACATTCGTACCCGGAGGAATTATAGCTCATAAATATGCGAGTACGTAAACAAATTTTTTTATAGGTTTATACACTTTGTTTTATAATTAAGAATAATGTGATCATGAAGGAGCGTTGTGGACGGACTGTCAATTAAGTTTCTCTGTCGAAAATGGCGAAAAAGTTTGTCGTTTATTTGTTTGGCCATGAGATTGCAAAATTGTACTGTGTATGCTTGTCGACTTGTGGGGTTGAAAACTAGTAATATGTGTTGAGACTGGGACGCGTATACTTTGCGGAATTCAAAAATTGGTAGAATTAGGTATCACATGTAAAAAGAAAGGACATGTGACCGTTTTTTGTAGAATATAGTTTATATATAGCTGCTTGAGAGAATAACAGAGCGTTCGTTTTCCAAAAGGTGAATCATTATGAACACTCTTTTTGTCAGCCTGAATCTTTAAACTTACGGAATGAACAATTCTGTCATCGCTCTTCTGTCAAGAAAATGAATATTTCAAATCAAATAAAAGCAAGTCAATGAAATTTTTTATTTTAAATGAATCAGAAAATAAATTTTATAAACAAAGAAAGTATAAAACATAATTCATGCAAATGATTTTCTTTAAAACAAATTATTGATATATGTATATATAAATTTTCAGTTTATTTCGTGTTTGGATTATTTGGACACGTAGCGTGTCGAGAATCAGATGCGTGCCCTACTTAATTTCTATGGTAACACCGAATGATTATTAAGCAGCATTGAAATCGTTAATGACTGACTCTACTTTTGGAAAACACTGACAGAAACTTCATGATTTCTATGAAAAATAGCTTATGCGTTACTTAATTTAATTATGTAAACTTTTATATTTTATTATAGATCCCATAATCACTTATATTTATAATTCATAGACTAAAACATAAAACTACAAATTTTAATAGGTTTTCAGGAAAACGTTTTTTTTATACCCATTAAATCGTCTGTATATTAAAGTGTTTGTTTCCAAAGATTAAAATTAATTATTTTTTGGTATTCATATTCGTTCGTTCCATTACCTAGTATAATGAAAAAACTGTTTTGAATAGTCTCTAGTATATTAAATCTAATTGAAATATTAATATTTCAATAATCTTCCAAACAGTTTAACATGTCACAAAATTAGATTGAATATATTTGGGAATTACATTTACGCTATTGGACAACATTTCATAATATTTTATTTTACAAATAATTATTTTGTGTAATCAGAAAATTTGAATTTTGTGTATTTTTCATTCGTCTATTTCACTCATATACATTATTTAAAAATATTACTAAATTTAATTTAACAATATTTATTTTGTGTCCTCATTGAATAATTTACAGACATAAAATACTGCTCCAAATATTTTATCGAGGACTATGTTATTGTTTATATGTAATATCACGTAGTTCTCATCTTTTATTTATCATCATTTACAATTATACAGTCTAATGCTACGCTAGTAATTATACAGGGTTCAGAGTAATATCATAATTTCAATCTATCATTACAATATGTTGGACAAAAATTATAGTACCAAACATTTTCTCTGAGTACTACAGGCAAAAGAAATACATTTAAAGTTATATATAGCTAAGTTTTATAATGTCTGTCCTCTTAAATGGTACATTAAATAGGGGCATATTTCAATTTGTCGATTAAAATAGATATATAATTTACTTTAGAACATTTAAATAAGTGGTAAGTTTATTCCATTATATACTATTCAAGCACGAACAAATCCCAATCTGGTGGAAGTGGCAGGAAATCGTGGATTTCCAAGCAACAAAAATTCCTACTCATTCTAGATGACAAAAATAACTAATTCAAGAATTTCTTGCGTATTGGCGACATTTAATGAAGACGAATGTAATATGAGTGCAGTATGGAATACTACTTTCATTAATCCAGTCACTACATACTTATTCTTTATTTTAAATGAAAGCTGATTTTAATCCCAACTGTTGCTTGCTTATACGACTGTTTTGTGTTCAATTAGTTATGAATTATAATAAAAAATATTTGTAAATATATATTTTTAATTTTCATTACAAAGTTTGATCACATTTTAGGGTGTTTGGATAATAATTATTAATTAATTGTTTCGTTTATCTGGGTTTTTTCATTAATTAATAAGGAAAATATCTCAATATATATTTATATATTATTTCAAATTGTCTAATAATTAAAATGCATATTTATTTATTGGTTTATTCGTCGTTATAATTTTAGGATCTTCAATTAAATCTTTAATAAATGAACATATATAAACAAAATTTCAATATTCATTATTCTTTCATTGTCATTCCTCAGATTTTCTCAGTCGTATTTAAAAATTTAATTTTTATTTTCACAAATGTATTTAGCTAGATTATAATATATTGCAATTCAACAACTTTCCACTCCTTTGTTATTATGAACCAAATTCTTACTTATTGTATAATTAATAATTAAACCATTGAATTAGTTCTCCACTATATCAATATGTCTATCAATGCTACAATTTGGGCCTTTAACTGGATTATGCCATTTTCATATGAGTACCTTAAGTAATCAAACGACTTGCAAATGTCAAAATAGTTTAGTGAAATAACCCAGATTAAATAGTTCAATAAATGCAGATTTTTTAGTTTGACTGACTTTATACAATTCGTGTGAATCCAATATGTAGGTATATATTTACTGTGGATTTTAAGCCTTAAATAATCTCGGTGTACTCATTTAACCTGGCCAATAGTTATATCGAATTTTGGACGCATTCACCCCTATTATTGCTAACCACGTTCTCATTACAATGTATTACAATGTGATATTTTTATAAAGTTTATTGATACTATCACTTTAAAAGGTTTGTCCTTGTAAACCAAAAAAAAAGAAAAGTTTGCTTTGCTATATTTATAAGACATATTATGTTTTAATAAATATTTTCATAAATCTTACTATATAAGAATATAGTTTGAAATAATGCTTATGAAAGAAGTTTATTTTACTATGCCTACAAACAAGCTATCAAAACAAAATAAAACGAAAAATGTAATATATCATTCATTTTACATATTAAGTCAAATTGATATTTGAGTGAAAACTAAAATGTACTATCTCGTCACCAATAAGACTAAAAATTACTTTTCTGTCATTTAGGAACTCTGCAAAGCAATTAGCATTATTGATGACGTTATATTTTAAACTATATCTGAAACTGTGCATGTTTTATTAAATTCAAAATAACATGTGCTAGTAAGATAAACATTGAATTTAGATGCAGGTACTATCCAGTATTTCATCATTAAATATTTAAATATTTCGATCAAAAATAAGTCTTTGTCGAATATTATGATGCTTATATGAACCCTGGCATATTTGAATGAAGGCATATCCATTGTTGTCCGGAAATTTAGGTGATCAGAACCGTACATACATTAACACTTTTTATTAAAACATTCTAAACAATATTTTAACAGTAAACAATTATATAATAAAAGTCAAAAATTTCACTTTTATGATTAGTGGAACTTGCCCGTTTAGAAATCTATCAGATTTTATTGTTACAAAGTTATCTATAATATATTTAGCAATCTTTTTAAGATTGACTTTCAATAATTTGGGTACAATTTGGCAATCTCCGTTACAAAGTATACAATATCCAAAATTTCAATTAAATGTAATTTTTTTAAATCATAGATTTTGATAATAGTCAAAGGGTTTAATAAAGGTTAAAAGTAAATTGTGAGATAGGTTTTTAATAATAAACTCCTAACAAAGTCATATGAAAATATGTGTAACAGACTTCGCATTCATTTACTATTTACTAATAACCATTAACATTTTTATGAACTTTAAAAAATATATCTGTAATGTTTTATACTACTAGTAAGTAGCAAGTTTGATTATGTCAACATAATTTTATTAACACTATATCAAAATAGCACTTTATAAAAGCTTGAAGTATCCATATTTCAGACGTACATATTAATAAATGTATGTACATAATGTACATTATATGGTCTAACAATAAATAATTTCCACATATATGCTAATTGTAAAATAATTTTAAAATGTCAATCTAAAGATTCCTACAAGGTAGCTAATAACTATATATTATAATTTAAAACAAATTTATTTTTATACAAAATTATTTTATGGTTCTTATGTTGAATACGAATTTTGTAGTTCATATTTGACACATTATTTCTCATAAATATCAACATTTGTATATATAATTATGCCAACGAATTAAACTAATAGCATTTAATAAATAATATGACGATCAAATACCTTACTTATATATAAGTTTCATAAATAAATATTCTTTCCCGTTTTTAGATGGGAATACGATACATACCAAGATATATTTAATAGTTAAGAATAATGTGAAACTGGAAACATAAACTTTAGAAATTGATAACGCATGTACCTATTAGTCTCAAATAATATTTTCTTAACTAGCAACAATTAAAATAATAAATAACTAAAATTCTATGCGATATTTTGAGGATAATATTTTAATACTTAAAGCTTTAATATATATTTTGAAACAACTCGATTTTAAGTTTGTCCCATGCAGTTAAGCAGATCACAAAAATATGTTTTAATTATTATTATTATATTGTTTAACAAATACGTTTTACATAAAATTAATTTTTTTTCTAAGTACAATAGACTAGAATATATATATAATGAAGGATATTATTTATGTATTTACTGTATAAGACTTATAACAAGTAGGTAATTTATTTTAGTTAAGAATGAAATAAAAGTATTATATAAGCAGTGTTGATTACGATACATACCAAGATATATTTAATAGTTAAGAATAATGTGAAACTGGAAACATAAATGATTTATTAGTGACATAAATTCAAATATATCGACATAATATAGAAAAACTTATAAAATGCGTATGTGTGTGTGTATTTAAGAAGCTGTGTGTTACACGCAATGTGTAATTGATTGTTTGTGAATACACTATAACGGATAACATGCTAGAAACAGTGATTCCCCCCCGCGTTTTGATAAATTATGATACATTGATATCAGGACTTGGCGGATGAAAGTGGAACGATGTGGCAGCACTAGATTCTGGGAGCTGGTATAACAGGCTACTCCGCAGTTTAGCATCATCCTGGAGCGTAATATACACACATATAGAGCAGGATTAATAGATGCAAGTGAAGTGGCCGTCTTCATAAAGTACAAGCATATAATAGCAGAACCAGTCTAATTTCAATACAGTATTGCAACACTTTAAACAGAATAAAATTAGATTTAAAATAGGTACATTTAAAATTATGTAAAGTATTTATAATATACATTAATTTGTAAAAGAGGAATTAAATGTTTTATACAGATTCCAGACGTATTCTCTTTTGATTCCATTTTTATACATTAGAACTTCTCATCTTCTTCTCATGCCATCATTTGATTGGTTAAAAGTAGACCTCTCTTTTGCGTGGCTACATTTACGTATAGATGCATATCTAGCAAATCAAATGAACATGTTAGCTTTTTCATGTTTAAACTGTGAAAGACATCCAGAGACTTTTTTCCATTCATTAATAATCTTTTCCGAACAAAGGAAAACAGTTTGCAAGCGACATAATATGTAGATGTATACATTATTATCATAAATAAAAAAGCAATCCTCCACTGATATTTCAACCATCGCTTCTAATTCCTCGAGCTTCTTGTTTCACTGTAACCAAATAATGAAATTACAATAAGTTGAAATATACAAATAATCAAATTCTAAATAACTGGATTGATTATATTTGAATTCATTTTATTTCCCATTCGAGTTGAAGCAATAATAATCTGGGTTATCCAAAATTAAAATAAATCGTTCATTTGGTCTATCGCTATTTAAGTTATTTTTATAATTAAGGAATTCGGATATGGATATCAAATTGAAATACAACGATTTAATATAATATATAACTTGACATCTAATGTACACCATCGGTATTTTAAAATATGTTTTACATGTTTCCTTGTAAATCATACCAAATCTTAATTACACATTTGAAATTAATCATCACTCAGCTCTTTAGACGTTTATAATTATATTAATATTGTTATATTACCTTTTTCTTAGCTGTTTTTTTTAATACATATTTTATGTATTTAGCTGTCCCAAAATTTAAAACAAAGATTTGTTCAATATTTATGTTTTGATAATGTTATGTTATTTTTAAAAGGGATTATTTTTTTAAAGGAATAACTAGACACTTATTGAAAAACAGCTCTGCTTTAAAACTATATTACATGTATATATGCACATTTAATATGCCTCACCGACCATGTTCAACAGTTGCATACTGTATAATTGTAATAAGTTATTCAAGTTTAAAAATACAATTGGTACCGAATATATCTTCAACTAAATTTATAAATTAGTGCAATGTATGAAGGAAGTTATGGGCATCTAATGTTTAGTTTCCAAATTTAAACATGTAAGTTTTGCAAGGAAAGGCAATTACCACACCCACATAAGGTTAATATTAAAGTGACGCAATACGGTTCACCATAATGATACAGACATTATTTCAGTTACCGTTCTAACTTGTGCAGTTATTAAAATAAAATAGGTAAATTATTATACTAATTTTATATTCACTTGACCACAAAATATTATAGCTGCCGAAGAGCTATATTACGTATAAGTAGGATAGGCACAAACTAAACCAAGGTTTATAGACTACTATGATGTACAACGTGGACTATCTTCTGTGTCACGGTCCCTAGAGTCATCTAGAAGACTCAGTTTCAAATTAAATGAGTCTTTTCAAGCTGCTTTAAGCTCACAATTGGCACAATATTGCCAGCCAAGTACGAGGAAAATAAACTAGGGACAAACTGGGACAATTGAATGAACCCGGCCTCTGCAGTTCACTGCCCTAGTTCGGTTTCTTGAATTTACAACCAATGTAATAAGCTTATTAGAGCAGTCCGCAAATGTTATAACATGCAGAACATGTTGCGTCACTTCTTTTGCTCCCTCGGCACCTGCCGTTGGAAATCAGGGAATTCTATTTATTTGACGATCAATTATTACTTCAACACAGTGAATTCAGCTCACCCAGTGATATTAGAGATTAAAGCATCGCATAAAAACACATCTTTAAATCGATAATACAAACTGAAATTGAATAATCAAACAGCGTCATGACCTTAGATATTGTAGTATACATCAGCATCTGATGTTTGATGTATATTACAATATATATGGTCGTGACATCCTACCCAGTTAAAGTACATACATAGGTACCTACCTAAACATTATTGCCAAATAATCGTTCCAAAAGACGATAATAAACGACTTAAAAACATTTGTCAATTTTTTTATTTATGTATATAGATTTTACAAACAAATTCAAATTAATTTTAATTTATCTTAAATATACTGATCATAGAATATATTTAATTGTAAGTATATAAAATAATTGAGTAGTATATAATATGTTAATGCAAATTTTTAAGTGAAAAGGCCAAAATGCAAAATACGTTAATTTGATTCATGTAAGTATTTAGTGCTGCTAGTGCGTAAATGAAAAAAACAAATGTTCAAATTATTATTAAAAAATATATATGTTAGTATATTTAAATAAGCATATTAAACATTTACAATTTAAACGATTTAGTAATTCATATTATTTTTATAATTTAAATGCGTTGTAAGCAAAATAAGACTTACAGCATTTATTGATGGAACCGGTGAAATCGCTGGAATATTTCTGGGGAATTTAATTTTCTGAAAATCTTCAGATAAAAGCTGCTTTACGAGAGGGTAATACTTTGGATCATTGACTCTTTGCTGGAAATAAATAAAAATAAGACTTATGCGCACACACATTTAATACGCAAATACATAATAATATGTCCATTACATTTCAGAAATGTTATATACCTATATATGCTGATCCTTCTAATAATATGGTATACAGCGTGCTTTCCTATTTAACCCGTGCAGTAAGTATACTGATGATGGGTGTACCACAAAAATGAAATAAATATTTCGAATATGCGACAAAAATTCTATTAATTTGTAAATGAATAACTAAGATTTGGCAAGCTTAAATCATGAAAACCACTAAAATCAACTGTAATTTTATGTAAGTGGGTTATTTATAAATATTTCATTAAAAATAAGTATATGAAATTCATAAGTGTATAATTCAATTCCAAAAACCAAAAATGTTCTGTTTATACAAGTGTATAAAAAAAGTGAATGCATTTACAATGTTATAAACATAGTTAAGGTCCAAATAAAAATTACATTATTGTAAATATTAAAAATAAGAAAATTATTTGTTTATATCAAATATATATTAAGCACTTTATCAGTGTATTTAAGCACATTTGTTGACACTTCGTTTGCTGATTTTTGCACATAAAACGATTTTAATTATAAAATGTAAATGAGAATCACGAAAATTAATAAATCATCACTTGAAATATTTATTATCTTTCCGCTAACTGCTACTCAACATTGCTCAGAGCCAGGTACTTATCTAAATTTGAAATATAGAAGAAAATGTATCCCAATTACCCTTTAGTAATAAATTTGGTTGTAGAATTTTTTTGAAAGTCACAAATCGAAAGTCACAATCGAGAAAGAGAGTTACTCATAATTAATGAATAAATATAGGAACTCATATGATACTATAGAATAAAATTTAACTAACTTTTCCATTCTTTTTGACACGTATTTTAAATACTATTTATGTATATTTTTATTTTTTAAAGTGTTTTAACATTATTCTATTTCTTATTCCAACTTTCTACATTCTATCCGAATACTAGACTGTATATTTATATATTGGTCGATGTATTTAACTTTAACCAAGCATTGTGTAATTATACTTAATATACACGCTTAAAAATGTTGTTTGATCAACGAAACATGTTGAGAAATGTACAAGACATTGATCTTTATCATGAAATTGTTAATGTCTTCTTATAATCATCCATGTCGTCCTTTAAATTATATTTAATTTCCCTTGCTATTTCATCTTAGGACTTCCGTTCACGCGTACCGTAGGAGGACAAACTTCATGAGCCCTAATGATGAGATTGGCTTCCGCCTTCTCGCGCGCCAAGCGATCAATCGCCCTCTGATGACGCCCCATCGTGGTGTTCCAATGATTGCTGGGGATCTTGAGCGGGAGTTGCCAGGTGCCAACAAAGTCGCCCCAAGGGTTTTCCCGTGATCGGCGTGTGCCTTCGATAATGTGTCCAAAGTCACATACTATCGGTTGGGTGAATCCCTCGGGGGGAATCTGTTTCTAGAAAGAGGGGAAATAAATCATAGAAATATAAATTTACTGTATAGAAGCGATAAGTCAATATAATAAAATGATGAGAATTTATATACATCAGCAGAGGAATTGTACTTGTTTTCTAATAGTGTGTTTTGTTTTTTCTTCTACAAAAAGTGGTAACTAATTATATGACTGGACTTATTTTATCCGAAAGTATGTATAATATATAATATAGCGCTACGGAAAAATGTAATATTGAAAATAATGCATACATACATGCATTATCCGTGTATCAGAAAGGAAAGATATGTTTCAACTTTATATTTAAGATACGTACAATTGTATTATATCACTTTGTCCATATTTTCGATTAACTTTGATATGCTAAACATATTTTACATAAAAATTAGAATGATATACCAAATATTATATTTGTTATTCATTGTCAAGTATTCTAATTAGTTAATCACATGTCAGATTTAGACAATATCCTTTTTTAAATTAGTAAATAAAGGAAATAGGTAATTTTATAAATAGTTTATTAAAAAGGCAGTTGTTGAACTATTAACTCGTATCGCCGTAAATGAAGAATATTTTCAATTTATAAAATTACAAATGAGCATAAAAATCATAGGTGTAGTGCATTTGCATTCAAGAAATGCCAAAACAACGATATCTGTGAACAAATTCAACTTACTGGTGGTTTGTGTATTTTTGGGAGTTGAGCATTTTGAAGTCGCCGGGCCCTGAAAGCATCTTCAAACTGAAAAATATTAATATTTACGCAACTCGATTTGAACATTTATCATTTAAATCCAATCTAAGTAATTAAAAGTATAGTTAGTTTTTTTATAAGCATTTAAACCGAATAAAAACTGACTTATTTTAAAATGAAAATAATATAATTCTAGGCGACCTGTCAGATATAAAAGCTAACATACGTGACTGTGAAATAATATGCCTACATTAAAATAAAAGGTTCAGAATGTATGCAGTATTCTTTGAAAAGCATAAGAAAATAAGAAAACACGTTTATGATATTAGTATTAGTTATAAATATAGAAATTAATTGTAAATGGAGATTAACTAAAAAATGACAACAGATATGATTATTGTATATACTCGTATATTTTTATATATTTCTTTGTAAGTATATGTGTATGGAATAGATGCAAGTCATAAGAATATTACAGAAACTCACAAGGCATTATACTAACAGTAATACCACTACAGTTCCAATTCATTATGTAAAATGAAAATAATATCTGCTTGAAAAATATCGTTCAGTAAAAACTATATAAATTTTTTTTATATATATTTTAAAACATTTAACATTTTAATATACTTTAATGCATTTAATACATTACTATTTAGTTCAAACTAAAGTAAGTATTACTTAGAGTTAGTTAACTTACTAATAATATAAAATATTATTGTTTATATTATAGAAATATATAATTATAAAATAATAATAAAAATTAGGCAATACAGAATATATATCACATCAAAGTATAAAACTGCGAAACATTACTTGATTTGCGCTATAATTATACGCCATGAAATATTCTTTATAGTTTGTTGAATTTGAAGAATATTTAAACGATTTATTTACACACAAGTGTAGCAACAGCAAAAAGACTTTTGAAATTCCCCGACAAATCAAAAGTGAAACTGAAATGTCCACGCTTTTGTTTAAAATAAATTAACAAAAAGAATTTTCAATAATTCTGGATTTTTAATAAAATAATTCAATCTCATAGTCCTTCAAAAATGTAAAGTATGTATATATTTATAATATCACATAATAGGTATAGTATTGAGATTTATCGATTGTTTACGTCGAAACAATTATCGAATTTTTAATTAGTTAGTCATTCATTAATTTTAAAATTCATGAACTTCGGATTTGTGTCGAACTAAATGATTATTATTGTATTATTATTTAAG
Organism: Invenusta paracnida; assembly: GCA_036023295.1. Classification (NCBI taxonomy): domain Eukaryota; kingdom Metazoa; phylum Platyhelminthes; order Proseriata; family Coelogynoporidae; genus Invenusta; species Invenusta paracnida. The sequence continues at coordinate 1,433 of JAYRBW010064796.1, read as the reverse complement.
CTCCTTACACTTTGTCCAGATTCCAGTTTTTCGTACGATTACACTCGTGCAACAGTTCATGGGTCTTCCCGTATTTGTGGGAACTTTGTTGAGACTTCGAGTTTTTCTCATACAGTTACAGCTTTTCGACCTTAAACATATTGATTGTAAATGGTAATCATTCAAATTATTTCAAGGAAAGTAAGAATCAATCGCAACACTTTCTTAACGAAGGAAAGGGTTTTGTTCCTCATTGTTATACTCGTATGTGAAATCAGTTGAAGCTGTTAGTATTACATGAAACTGTTTCATGAATATGTGGATGAAACTGTTTCACGAAATATGGTTTTAAAAATTGCACAGTTAGAGAGACGCTATATAATAAGAATCAATTTAAACACTGTAAAGCGTGTTTAATAATAATTCTCTCTTTCAGTAAGATATTGAACTCATAGAAATTTTTATTTCTAAAAATACATAGATCAATAAATAAAATAAGGATAAAACTATTATTAAAACCTAGAAAGGAGTTCAATTAAGACTTAAACAATTCTTACCTTTAGTAATTACTGCCAGCGGAATATAAGTTCAAAACCCGTTTATAGAATTCATTGACATATATTAGAAAACTTGTTATATAGGCTGTAGTTTTAATATTAGTACTTCTATGAAATGTAACCTGCAATAATTATAATATTCTACGAAGCTCAAGTATTTCCTTGATCATAAAGAGAAAACTTACACGTGCAGTCTTAACAATTTAAAAGCATAACATTAACATGGATAATTACTTTAATATAAATTGCTTGGCGCGATAATTAAATCTTAAAACACATTGTCATAGACGAGTGAATTATTAATACATTGCAAATGTATCTAAAAACATTATATTGATTCATAAAGTTTCGCAAATTAAAATAATATTCAATAAATTCGCAAAATTATTAACATAATCAATAGTAAACTTTATGAAAACTTTTGTCTGGCAGCATATTGATTTTCAATGATTTATTAAATCCAATAATAATCGCATAATTGTCTGATTAATGAAATAATTTTAAGAATCTCAACCATATATATATTATGTACATATATCGACTTTATAACTACAGTATATATATATATATATGATCTCAACCATGCATAGACATAAATATTTAATTGTTTTAGTTAATCTATTGAGTATATATCTATGATCTCAACATATGGGTATGATTCCTATATTTAATATATATACTACTTTTCTTATACGTAGCAATTTATGTGTCTGTACGTATTGAACGTCAGTTTTGGCATTCTGAGCTTTAAAATTATATGTACTATATCTGACAGCCAATAAAGAGACTTATGAATCTTTTAATAATGCACAGTGTTAATATATTATTCCACAGCTATGCCCCGATGTCCAATAGAATTTATTTATTTTAATACAATAAATCTACTTAAATAACAGC
>JAYRBW010064785.1:0-29172 GCA_036023295.1 Invenusta paracnida | reverse complement strand
GTCTAATATTATTTGCTAAAGAGCTAACACACTAAGTTTATTTCACTTCTTTTATGGTGTGAGCTAACGCACTTTTTTCCATTTTTGGTAAATATTTTAATAATGACTATATTTTCACCACATAATGAACTATAACAACTATTATATAGAATATGAACTAAAGTTTACCTAATGATTTTTGGAAATATATAGATAAATGCGTAATTGGAAACGTATATATTTGATAAATTGTACAAATATTATTCGAATATATATTGTATACAGTGGGGACTTTTTTATTTTACTTATAGAATACAATTATTATTAGTAGTAGTATAGTATATGTCCACATGTCGATATATAACTTCCATACATAGCTGATTACACGTATTTAAACAAGTAACGACTGGTTAAATTTTAATCGGCCTACTACTGGAAGTAACACAAACTGCTCGTTTTCCCTTACCGTTTTATTTCATATTTCCTTTACACTCACCCCTAAACAGTGACTTCCTCGATCGATATTCTCTGAACAATATAGCGAATAAAAAAATGCTTTATATTTTGAGTAATTCCCACTATGAAATAACATTGTTTGCTTTCAGAAAGTCGAAAGGACCCAACGAAATGGCTTTATCAAGATCTCTCAATGGGGCTTCATCAAGATCCATCGAGGGGTCTTCATCTGGAACCATCGATGGGACTTCATCGAGAACCCTTGAGAGGGCTTCATCGGGAACAATCGAGGGGGCTTCATCGGGAACCATCGAGGGGGCTTCATCGGGAACCATCGAGCAGGGGGCTTTATCGGGAACTATCGAGCAGGGGGCTTTATCGTGAACTATTGAGGGGCTTCATTGGGAACTATTTAGGCGACTTGTATATAACATAACTTTAGTGTAGTGTATGTTTGTGTCTATAGTAAACTCGCATTTAGTAAACTATTCGGTTTAGTAAACCTTTTTCAATGCACGCACGGTCAAATTAAGCTATATTTGTTCTTATAATTGAGTTGGGATTTAGTAAACTTGAGTTTATAGTTTACAAAGTCGTGTTTAGTGAATTTTTTATGCAGTACACTGGATTCATTTTTTGTTCCGAATTAAACTTTTACTGATGTACACAATGATTTCTAACTTTTACCAAACTTAATCAACAATTTTGTATATATACAACGATTACTATATGAAATTTGATAGTATGTATGTAGTACAGTATAAATGTACATTTTATAACACCCACAAGATACTTATTATGTACCTATCGTATATGTGTTTAATAAACCTTTTTAAATCACCATCATGGTTTACTAAACCCGAACACTACTCGTTGTTTAATCTGCAATATACAATATCTCTATATAATAGGTGTGTGTCGGTGTAATTTCAACAATGATTTTAATTACATGTAATTATATATTTCGTCGGCCTTTTGGCAAACGGATTCAAATACGTATTTTGTCAATTTTGAGAGGAATATCGGGGTGATAATTCTATCAATCTAACATTATATCAGTTGACTAATTTTTTGTTTGGACACAGACTAATTGCATTTAGTGCACAATATGTTATAGTTTTGCATGGGCAAACATTTCGGCAAAAAGGACAAATATGTACATTCGTCAAAATTGAAAAAAATACGTATTTGATAGTCCATTTGCAAAATCACCACTAATTGTATCTTATACTATCATGCTGGCTAGTATTTAATTGATCATATGAATTTAAACAATGAAATGTATATGCACTATAGCATATACATTTCATTGTTTAAATTCATATATGTTCATATATATTCCGATTTTATTAACTTTCTTAAATCATCATCGTTGTTTAATAAACACGAACATTACTGTATTTTGTATTTTATAAAACATTGTTATGATTTTTACCTAGATATGCTATGCTGTCCCTTATTGCTATAGAATTGTGAAAGCTTTATAATTCGAGTATATGTAATTATTGAGTTTGCAATGTTAGTTAGTGTTCTTCGTCCTATTTTCATTATTGTTTAAACACCCGCCAACCATTTTTGTACACATGTCGATATATGTTTTGTTATTTTAGTAATTTGTCATAATAAATGCTATATATTTGCTTACTAAATCTTAAAATATGTACATTTATAACTATATAAAGGTAATTTTGAGAAATATGTAAACCTAATTATTATCGGAATTAATTCACAACAAATATATATGTTATAAGTATTAGTTCAGTTTAATTTATTTATACTGGTAAATCTTGGTTTTATACTGGCTATATCTTGGTTTAATTTAGGTAAATAGTGGTTAAATGTTGGGAAATCTTGGTTATTTACTGGCTATATATCGGCTAAATATTGGAAAATGTGTATTAATATAGGGAAATCTTGGCTAATTATTGGCTCTATTTCGGCTCAATATTGGGAAATCTTGGTTGAATACCGGCTATTTCGGCTCAATATAGGCAAATATTGGTTAAACATTGGGAAATTTTGAATGAAATCTTGGGGGAATCTTGGTAATCTTGGCCAAGATAAAAGTAGCGGTTTTCGGGATTTCCCCAATATTGGCAAATCTGGGTACCATAATGGCTCCAATCAAAAAATCGTCTTGGCACCAATGTTCTGCCAAGATTTATTTTTCACTGGGAACCCCCCCACCCTCCTCTCGGGATATGGATGCACAACAAGTTTGTTGAGGACATGGTTAACGAAGACAATTGTACGATCTATATACTAGAATATAATTTTGAAGTAATTAGTAATAATATAAATATCTACAGTATTTATTTCAATAAGAAATATATATACAAAAAAAACTATCTAATGCTTGTTTAATATTGAATCACTATATAAAAGGGAAAGTAACATTATATCAAATTTTATCTTGGCACTATCATTACGGAATTACAATATGTATATTGTAAAAATTACCCTTTCTGAGAAGCATAATTCAAATGGTTTTTTTATACTATACAAAATAAAGCCTATATTATTTTTCCTTTACATGCCCATTTGTTACTTAAATACTAGATGTATAATTATAATTAAGAAACAATATTATATTCTAGATCATTTCACTTACGTAGACCTACTTTTAATTGACACCTATTAAATATATATATATATATTACTTGAAACCCAGAAACAGAAGAATATTGATAACAATTCTATGTTTACTTGCATAAACAATTTAAGTATCAATAGGTAATTTAAAACATGAAAAGTAGATATCGCTGAAAAGTAAAAGTTTATTTTGATAACTTTATAGGGAAGGGTGAGAATGAAATCCATTATTGCAAAATCCTAACAATGATTAGACAATATAACATGAGCATCTCAGACGAATGAATCACTTTACAAAACTATTAGTAATTATTCCACTATATCTGAAATAGATAAAAACATAATATATACATATATACTCTTCTAATATAGGTATATGTAAGTACCTACAAATGTATATCGCAAATAGATTACAAATACTAGTAGTATGGAAAACTGACTAACTCCCCTGCCCCCGAGCTGTATGTGGTGCCAAATTCAAATTTAAAAGTGCGCGGAAATTTCAAAAACCTGATTCATCTTCTAGCAACGTATAAATAGTATGTGGAATTCAAATTACGAGTGAATTTCAAATTTTGTATGCACCATGACATTATTAAATACGCAAGAAGATTTTAATTAAACGCAAGATTATGAACTAGTATTAAATAGTATTTTAGGGGAAAAGTTACGAGAACTTATTTATTACTTTTTAATTATTCAGAAGCAAACCATAATCACGTGACAATTATTAAAAATTTTTTATATACTACTTGTCTTATATTTGAGTAGCATAGATTTAAAATAACTGTATTTTGTAAAAATGTGTCCATTTTGTGTTACAAAAGGGAAAAGTTATGAGAACACCCCTTTTTAATACTTTTCTATTAATCATAAGAAAGCCATAATCACACACAATTATTCATTAGTTACATTGTATATACTATTTGTCTTAAATTTCAGTAGTATAGCTAAAATATAACCGTATTTTGTGAAAATTAATAAATTCCTAAATAATATCCGTAAACTCCTCTAAATTATTCGTGAAAGGCATGCTAAAAATTTATTAAACTTCTAACTGATTCTCTAAAAGTATGCTAAAAATTCGCTGAACTCTTAATGCTTCCCTAAAAGTAGGCTACAAATTCCATTAACTACTAAATGATTCCCTAAAGATATGCGAAATATTCGCTAATCTCCAAAATGATTCCATAAGTAAAAATAACAAGTTTATTTTTAAAAACAAATATTTTGTTATAACATACTTTAGAGAATTTTTAGAATACTTTTATAGGGAATCAGTTAAGATCGTTTAAGGAATTTTTAGTATACTTATAGGGAATCGGTTAGGAGTTCAAGGAATTTTTAGCCTACTTTTAGGAAATAATTTAGAGGTGTTTAGGAATATTATTTAGGTATTCATTATATTTTTACAAAATATGGTTATATTACAGCTATACTACTGAAATGTAAAACAAGTAGTATATGTAACTTATGAATAATTTTTGCTTGTTTATGGTTTGTCTCTGATTAATAGAAAAGTTTTAAATAGGGGTGTTCTTGTAACTGTTCCCCTAAATACGATTTAATTTAAAATACTAGTACATAATCCCGCGTTAAATTAAAATCTTCCAGAGTATTTTTAATTTTAATTTTGTGCAAAGTATTTTGTTTAATTGGACTTATTTTTACAAAAATATGGTTATTTTATTTCTATACAACTAAAATTTAAGACAAGTTGTATATTATGTAAATTATGAATAATTGTCACGTGGTTATGGTTTGCTTCTGATTAATTGAAAAGTAATAAATAAGTTCCAATAACTTTCCCCTTAAATACGATTTAATACTAGAACATAATGTTGTAGAACATAGAATAACATCGAACGTGTTTAATTAAAATCTTCCCACGTATTTAATAATGTCATGGAGCATGCAAAATTTAAAATTCCCTCGTAATTTGAATGATGTATATACGCAATTTTTACGTTGCTAAAAGAAAATCCGTTTTTTGAAATTCCCACGCACTTTTATGTTTGAATTTGGCGTCACATACAGCGCGGGGAGGGGGTGAGCTAGAGTCACTCCTGTCATACTACTAACACTTATTTCAAGTCAGATAACTATAACCAGAGTTGTATTAGCTAAGATGAACAATATGCACTATGACCAAATTGAAGCTTAGCTAACTGAGAATAATTTTATTCTTGCTTACTTATTAGTCTTAAAATCCCATACAAAACTTAGTTTATTTTATATTGCAGTTATATGGGCCTTACTGATAATAGTAAAATGATATAATAAATATGACAAATATAACAGATATATGAACATAAAGTAAAAGGCATCTAAAATTTAACCAAATAATTACATTTGATGAGTAAATAAAACTATACCTTTTAAATATTCCAGATTATAATTCCGGAGTGCAGAAGCCGAAAATATTCGCTTTACTTCATTACTTATTGCCAAGCTGTCGACAATTTCTGCAGTCACACATGTTATCATTATAGCTGAAGTGAACAGTTGCGCATCCCAATTTGTTGCAATAGGACTCACACTCCTGTCTGTACTTGTTGTCTGAGGTTTTGAAATAGGGGACAATCCGATCTACATATACGTACATGTATTAAGATGAAACCACTCACTACAAATACACGCAATGTTGTTAACAGAAAAATACTAATCATTCAATTAGAAGCTTGTCACACGAAAAATCATGTGACTCCATAACGAAATTCATTAGTTTAAATTTGACATATCTAAATGTAAATCTAAATTTTTTAAGCATTTATGACGTTATCTTCGCCAAATGCCGTTATCCTCGTTTAAGGATTTGCTAATTACAGGTATAAAATGTGTATCTAGATTTTTTTATTTAATAATCTGCATATTTATTACTCAAAATTCCGAGAAATCTAAAATGCCAATAATAATTGGACATATTTAGAATCATTCTCTCACTAATTTCAATTTATTCAACAAAGTTTGAGCTATTAAAATATTTGAAGTGGATATTTAATAGTTATATACAGTTAAAATATGTGTTTTAATCATTTTTATGTAGATATTCTATATTGAAAAATATAAAGTACCCAAACTGATTTAATCAATAGAATACTGCTTTAAATATTGGCTCCTTAATTGGTACTGTATAGCATAGAATCCTTAATGTAAAACGGGTCGTTTATTTTTTTTAAGTTTGCTAATTTAGATTTTATATTTACATATTATTTGGAATTATAATATTATGCAATTTATTACACATATAATAAACAAATTACATGAGCAATCCTTAAAATATTTTCAAGAATTATTGTCTTTTAACAACACCCAGGTAAAGGATAAATAGATATGTTCGCTAAATGACAACAAAAAGTACTTCAATTTTTATATCAAACTACTCAATAGAAGCGCATTTTAGTAGCAAATAATAGAAAATATAAATGACAAAGATAATTAATAAGTCAGTTTCATAATCAACTTACTCTGATTGTTAGTGTTTGGTTGCGAGTAGCAGTCACTACATTCACAAAGATTCGTATTTGGATTGTAGCTTCCCTGGTTGCACGACTGACTTGTTCTGCATGTGTTGGCGCACCAAGTGTTATCTAAATTGAGGCATCAGTGAAGGATATAATTCTGAAATACTGATCTCGTCAATATGGATAGCAAAAGAAATTATATTAAAAAAAGATGCTCTAATATTAAGACATACCATAATTTCTTTAGTAGTAGAGTAGAGTTTTTCTAGTCCACCCAACACTCCAAACCAATCATAATTGAGTATAAGTTAAATAAATGACAAGACAAACAGTATAAAACGATGCGAAATCTTTTTCAGTTCATTCTGTTTTCTGTCGATCTACTGAGCAGTCGTATCTACTCGGTAAGATTTTAAAAGTTATGTGGGATTGTTGATTAATATTCAAATTTACTTGTACTTGCTTAAAAAATAACGAAAACAGCCTTTAATAAATCAGAGGCAATTAGTCACGTGCAATTATACATACATAATTAACATATCATTTATTTATACATAGTTCTTTAAGATTCTTAGGCAGCGCGCAAAAATGTGAATTAGGTATCCCAAATTTTATAGTATTTTATATCTTTGTTGAACAAATCGTTCGAAATTTTACGAATCGTCGTTTCAGAAAATATACTACTTTTCAGTAGAGTATTTTAAAACGAAACTTTGTGAATTAATGAATTACTGATATTCTGATACATCACTTACAAAGAGCTTATATTATGTCAACCTATAAAATAAATAGTGATGCGACAGTTAGTCAAATTAAAGAAGTTTATAATGTAATTAAAATGAAATATGGTTCTCAAATTCACAAAATTTTCACATACGACGGTTCATGAAATTTCTATTGAAATTATCATTATTGAACTCATGCATTTCAAACTTTCGCTTAATTTTTGTGGCCCATAAATTTGTATGAAGCTACAATTGAGTAATTTGAAATTTCTTACGAAAATATCTGTTTTAATTAGTATATTTTAATAAATTCTTTATATTATTCCTATACTACTGAAAGTAAATATACGTAGCATATATTTTTAATGCATATAATTATTGCGTGACAATGGTTTGTCTCTAATATTTTTTATGGTGCGCGACAACTTAAAATTCTAACAAAAATTCACTTGTAAGTGTTTTTGTTTTAATAAAAAAAGTAAAATTTCCGCGCATTTAGTTTTACGCTTGAGCTGTTTTAATAAGTAAATATTTCAAATAACCACGAATTTTAAAATTTGAATTTTGCACGAACGATTTGTTATAATTAACCAAATATCCTAAAATCTGTATATTTTATCAATACTAGGTATAGAAATCTTATAAAATATAATATGTGAAATAATTTATAATTGTTACGTGAGCTACGGTTTGCCTTTGAATAATTAAAATGCATTAATTAAGGCTGCTTTTTTAAATAAACATTTTTATTTTGAACTTTTTAAACTGAAATACAGGTTACTTTAAATACTACAGTACAGACTCTCACCAACTACCTTCCAAAAGCCAAACAAAAAAGGTTGTTAGTGAGAGGGAGTCGATTTAGTGGGTGGTTGAGTAAAAACAGAGCCATTTTCAATAACAAATATACTTAGTATGTATTCTTTTATTTCGGCAAAACCTATTGTATATAGTGTTTAAACAATATAGACATACGTATTTATACGTAACTCCTGTACAAAATGGAATACATAATTGGGAGTTCTGTATTTCATATCTGGCTGTATCCAAAATAACATCGGTAATTTCTAATAAACAATCACTTATCTTGAATTGTTTTTTTTTATAAAATGCTGAATATTGTGAATTTCGTGATTAGCCTCAACAATAGCATCAATCAGCTTACCATTGCCACTCTTGACAGTAAACTGCATAAGAGTGTTTAAGGCATACATCTTTGCCATCTTGACATCTATTATCGGCACATTTACGGCGTCATCAGCTTCTCCTGTCGCATCAGCAGCTTCTTCTCAGCTTCTTCTTTAGCTGTCTCCCAATACTAGCAAATCGTCATCAAAGGTGGCAAACTTGGATAAGGAAGTATTCTCCAATAGGTATTCGAAGCTTGACTTTGGCTCAGCAATGTCTTCAACCTCTTCTGCAGTTAGCTCTTTATCCATGAACGCAAAGCCACATTTATGGAAACACTTGGTGATAGTGATTGTTTTGACTCGAAGCCAAGATACCCGTAACCATATGATGGCATTCAGCATGGTCATTGATTTTGCGAGTTCAGTGCTGGTGGCAGTATCGTTGTTTAATTTGAAGAGGATGTGGCGCATTAACTGTTTCCTGTACAGCAAATTGACATTCTGGATGATGCCGGCATCGAAAGGTTGTAGCTTGGAAGTTTTATTGGGGGCAGCAGTTGGAGGATGGGCAGTTACAGTAAATATGTGCCATAAGTCGTTCGATAGAGGTAAAAATACAGAATTTATCCAAAAATTAAGGTCGTTGGTAGTGTTGGAGAGGTAGTCGCCTAAGAGAGGTCAATTATGGCCACTTGGGGTATATCTAATCCTTACAAACATTTTAGGTCGTTCGTGAGAGGAAGTTGCTCCAGAGATGGTCGTTATAGAGAGGTTTTACTGTAGTAAATAATCCAACATAGATTTTTAAATTAAAATTTCCATTAAAATCTTCCGAGAGTAGATACGATCGTTCAGTTGCTCGACAGAAAACGGAATGAGATGTAAAAGAAGTGTGCCTTGCTTTATACTATTCGTGCCCTGTCATTGGTTAAATCCATCTTCGATTGTGATTATTGGTCGGCAGGTGAGCAAGAAAAACTCTTCTTTGCTACTTTCTCTCTAATAAACGTCCCCTCGTGCTTGATATAAAAATAATGACAGCTTTGTACTTGATATAAAATAAACACCCCTTATGGGAAGCCTACAAATTGTTTTTGTTTTAATTTAGACTTCATTTGCTTAATTATTAAAACAAACCTCAAATTCAATATGCAGCATGCACTAAATAAATAAATGTCTGGTGACAATTCTTATAAAATTACGTTATACATAGGCTATTTTACAAATTCATTGACTAAAGAATTTTGAACGAATTGAAAAAATCAGAATGGAATATGAGAGAACAGCTAATTTCCTTTGATCTTGCAAAATTATGACTGCATGGATTTTCGATTTATGATTTTTATGGATTTAAGATGATACTTTTGAATTTTTCAAAGATGATTTTATCACTTTCTTTGCAAAATTAGCTGAATTCCACAATTTAAGCAGTATTTATTATAATATACCTACTACATTAATAACAGGTCACATAAATGATTTTTTTCATTGCAAATAGCGTTTAGATAACATTAACAATCATTTAAGGGTAGGTATAGTCAAAGATAAAATGGAAAATGGAAAATGGAAAATAAAAAATAGAACGAATATTGAATATATTAAGTGATAGATAGAATGTGACAACTTAATAGAATAATGCACATACTAAAACATTAATACAAAAACATAAACATAAACATATATACCTATATATGTATACATTAGATACAATAAATTAATATTATACTACACAATTTAATTTGAATTGACAAATTTATTCATACTCTTCTGTCACTGGTTTCATACAATTTCCTGTATATAGCAATTTGATTAGAATAGTAATATTTAGATTATAATATATAGATAGAATATTAATTGCAATAATAATACAATTTTTCATACATATATCATGAAACACCTTGTAGTAAACAAATTTCTCCTAAATTTAGATATTAGTTAATAAAAAATATACTTATTATTTTATATATCAAAATTAATACAAATAGTATTTGAAATTGGTAAGTATTTCTTGCATAGGAAGCGATAACACAAATATATACTTTGAATGGCCTATTTATTAATAATTTTATTGTAATGAAAAAAATGAGAAACATTACAATTTAATTTTCAAAGTGTTTGATTAAAATATTCAAAATATTTTGCTTTGACTCTATTTTTGTGATATATATTTCTTATTTTTATATCATTTATATATTACAAACAAAATTTTGTTAAGCTTCAACAATTAAATATAACAAACTTTAGAGTTGACTACTCACATTTATCGTAGTTGTTTAAACCGTTACCACAGCTACCACAATTACAATAATTACTGGTGGCATCAAATCTTCCCGTCCGACATCTTTGTGCCTCACATTGACTCAAACACCATGCGTCGTCTAAATGAAAAACATTATTTGTATTCACAAAGACTGTCAGAAATATGATAGATAAATAAATCTGTATATTAATTTTAATGCTAGTATATACGTATAGTTTATGATCAAAATCTGAGTAGCTAACAATTAAACATTATTAAAATGGTATACTACCTAATACTTAATAATAATAACTCTTTATTGCCAAGATCCACCAAGTAATGTCGCTGCTAACCAGGTAAGTATACCCTTACACCGGAGATACAACTTAGAAAAGAGTGATATCTCTTGCGCATAGTGAAATACATGTGCTAATGTTTCCCACATTGTGTCAGGCAGTGTATACAATTGGAGTTTGAGGTTGATGCGTATTCTGCAAAAGTCAATGAGCGGTGTAGGTTTTAACTGAGATTTTAACAAGTTGAGAGCAAAACCTGCCTCCAATAATGTTTGTAAAAGAATTGTAACAAAATTCAAAAGCTCATACCTGCTCCCGACAAAAATTGTGTCGTCAATATGAGTCCAGCTAAACATTTGAGAGGGTAAGATTGTGCGAATAGTGGCTATTAAAAGTGATTGCAAAATTGCCGGAGACGGCAAAAGACCCATTGGGAGTCTGCAAAATTGATAGTACTTTCGACCCACTTTAAATCGTGTAATATATCGAGATTATTGAATAATAAAAATAGGATTTTGAAAATAATTTAACATTTACAGAATATTTTGGTCCTGAGAATTTTCAAATTATTACGGCTTGTCTACCCGATAAGTGGTCATTGTATGAATACTATCTGATCAAGGCAAAAGGCCTGGATTAAACTGATAAATAATTGATAAGAATAACTTAACAAAGAAGAATTCTAAGTGAATTAACATACGACAACATTTTTTTAAAGAAGATTTGTTTATTTTTCTTAATTTTTTCTTATTTTAGAAAATAAAAAAATATTTTGTATATTAAGGTTGAAAAATAGTTTTTTTTGGTAAATTCTTAAATTTATTGGTAGTGTTCAAATTACGTCTGGATGTTAAAGTCATTATTTCAACCTTTATTTGAAATTTATTTAATTCTATAGGCCTTATGATTGTTCTTATTGCTGATGTTGTTATTAATATGCTCATTGACATACTTTTAGTTGAAGTATTTTGTGTTACTGTGTAGTCTTTTATGTTTAAAAAGATAAAATTTAAAAACACATACATAATTGATTGAGTTAGCAACAATTCTTTTTTAATATATATTATAGTATATAAATACCCAGCATATAAAATATGTTATAAATGCGGTATTTTTAACGATGTTATTTAAACAAAATCTTATATACTGATACTTAAAAACGCTATTTTTTTAATTTAATTAGAATTTTTAAATATCAAAAAATATGTTTCCCGAGTTTCAATAAAACAATGCATCTTTATGTCTACATAAACATAGCAATTTAATCAATTTACTAGAATTACTAATTCAAAATTTATATTTTGGATGTTAAGATTACTTAATTGATTAAAAGAAAACTGATTAAAATTGCGCGAATATATGTGACAATTTTAAATATCATATTTTCGATTGACCGACATTACCTCATTTCATCTTACAACTATAGTCAGTTTTACAAATAATTCATTACATATAGTCAACGAATATAACAGCAATATTATCAGTAAAATACAGTAACAATAAATCTATTTATTAAAACAAATACAAATGAATAACATGTTTAGATAAACACAATACTCACCATAAGATTCTACACTTCCAACCCAAACAATTAAAATTCCAAGATAAGCCGCAAATAAAACAGATGAATGCATTATATGATAATAATTTTTTCTCAAGTTTGTTAAAATTTTAGCATATAAAAACTCTGATATATTTATGTTTCTCTCTTAAATAGTGGTCAACAGAATTTAATTATATAATGCCATTATGTTGTCAGCAACGCCACAAAATTTAATTGGATGTAATTGCGCTTCTTGATCGCTTATGAATGTAGAGATATATTCTCTCCAATATGCTTCTGCATTTATAGCCTTAACTTAATTTAATACTGAATTTCACAATTGTTCACAACTTCAAACTGGATATCTATAGTGAATATTATCATAAATGTAAGATTACCAAAGCACACATTAAAACTATACATTTTACCTTGTTATTATTTTCTGAATGTGGAAATTTAAAACTATAATTTCCAAGTCACCGACACTAAAATCACCACTAAAACTCAATGTTTCTTTTCTCTTTCGTTATATGTTTCATTATCTAATGTGCTAAGCAAATATAGTAATACCTTCAGCCTATGGTGACGTATAATGGTCTGGAAAGCTAGGTCTGTGTGGAATTATATAAATATAGACATCTGTAAACAAGATTGCATCATTATATGATTATAATAGGCTCAATTTGTAGTCGAGAATTCAGAATAATTTTAGTTTAATGTATTTACAGTTTATACCGCTCATCATGTTGCTACATGGTATGGATAATATAAATAGTCCCACGAATTGATTGATCATTTACCAATAATACGGGCAATCGAATTAACTTCAAATACTTTTGATTTGTAACATGTTCGTTTGTTGCCTTCGTTTCTTTTACAGACATTTGTATGTATTACTAAACATAGAGAGAATCACGCAGCAAATTGCGTATAAAGTTTATGAAATATTGTAGCATATGCTATACTGTTGAATGTAAAACGATTTTAAATATTTTAAAGATATAATGATTATATATCGACGGTTAAAAGTAAAATTGATTGAGTATACTTCTTTTAAAAATGCAAAAATTAATATTCATTCATTAAAAATGCAAAGATGTCGATTTATTGAGTTAATATTATTGTTTATTTGCGCATAACATATATGTATACTCATATGTGTTCAATTACAATATGTACATTTTTCTTCGTACATATACAGAGATATATTTTCCATCCATCGCTTTTCTGGAAAATAAAGATCAAAACTTATATTTAAATACATATTTTTGTGGTTATTAAGGTAGAACTCTTTAATATATAAAAAGTGTCTTATATTTATTAGAATTACAGTAGAACATATTCATAAGCATAATACGATAGAATATACATTATTATTATTATAAAATTTTTAAAGTATATAAGCCATTGTAGAAACACTGTTTGGTCAAGTCAACAGTCTGGATTAAACTGATAAATACTCATAAGTGAGATGAATAACTTAACAAAATGTATTTTAAATGATAAATTCACATACCACAATTTTTTAAAGAAGATTTGTATATATTTTTTGTAATTTTTATTTAAAATTTTCTTTCTCATATTCAGGTATAGAAAAATAATCTTTGGTTTGGAAACTTCTTAAATTGATTGCTGGCGTTTAAATTATGTCTGGGTATTAAAATCATTATTTAAACTCTTATTATATAGGCCTTATGACTGTTGTTGTTGTTGATGTTGTTGTTATATGAAGATGTTCATTTACAAAATATAGAATGTTTAGATTGTTATCTCGTTAATAAGTTAACAATGAATTCTGTCAAATAAAAGTAGGTATTTGAATAAAAATTATCCATACTCAGTGAGGTGAGGCTTTCGTGCTTTGCCGAAGTATATAAATCTCATTAATTAGTCGTCAGTTTGTTATTTGTTCAAACCTTCAGGAGTGAGTACCATTTTTCAATTTGCTATCTTTGAGTTTGATGGCAAGAATTCAACTTTGATGTTGCAAGTTCGGAACTCGATACGTATACCTGATTTTAATAGACACACTTTGACTGAAATATTAGGACCAATATCGTTTGAGTTTAATAATAAATATTACAAATCCAAAGTAATAAAGGTCACATTATAGTATCAATTACAAATTAATTAAATACATATTTTTATTTTTGCATGGCATCCAATGTAGTAATAATTCAAGTATAAGAGTCGAAGCACGTCACCAAAAATATGTTCCTTATAAATGTAAAAAAATATATTTGTGTTGAGTAATACATGTATTTGTGCAGCTTTGGTTACCAATGATGTGCATTCATGTTCAACTATGATCATATATCATTTACTATTCCTTATTCACGTTGCTTATTAAAACATTTGCACATTTACTCTAATGACCATCCTTATCCAAATTCAATATCAATTGTAAGATACCTATTAAACATTACAACTATAAAAATATGGTAATTTAAACAACTGACCATATTGTTTATAAACAAATGTTTATGAAATCATCCTGTGGGTTTATCTCTATATCACCAGTCCGCGCAACTTGAGCACCGACATTCGCCGGTTTTCCTATTGAGTGACGGTCTAGTACAGGCCATCATTTCACAGTATGTAGCACACTTCTGCTGAAGTAGGACTATATTTTCTGTAATACCAAAAAAATAGGCAATAATTAACAATCCATTAAAATTAATGATGCTGTATCCCACGATAAAAAATAAAATATACTAAACTATACTATACTCAATAAAACTTTTACAATGCCTTATAAAATTATAATTTTACACAAAAAAGAAAATGTTTGAAAGTAGGATTTATTAATAAAATTTTATCAATTAAATGACATCCAATGCATTCGGAACAATAGTATTTTCTCTATAGCGTTGTAAACAACAATCTATAACAATGTATATTTAAAAAAATATTTCATAATTTCATAAGTTAATAAGAGGACTAAGCAAAAGATGTTAATGATTCACCAAAAATCTATTCCATTTGAGACACAATTTACAAAAAAGAGAGATTAAAAAGTTAATTGAAACAAAAATTTAGTTTTTATGTACCTAAATTAAATAAAAACATTTAGTACATTTAAAATTTAGAAAGACAAGATGAATTAAAAACATAATTTCTCATAACTGGCATATAGGCTATAAAGAGAAACATAGGATTTAAGATTGTATGTAGATATATATTTCATAACATAAAATAAAATAAAATAAAATAAATAATTCATTTTTAAAATTCAAAATATTACCATTAGCAATAGAAGCTGGTGATGTAGTCAGTTAATTTAAATTAGGAAAACAAACAAACTATAAAATATAGCCTTACTTTTCGAGGTGAAACCTCCTCATCAAAGGTATATAGAAAGATAGACAAATACTTTTAATACAATTAATAAAATGTTAGTTTATAAGAGAAGCAGGAGCACAAATCACTAATATGAGTTTGTGTAGTCAGCTGAAAGGCAGTATCCAATCAATGTAGACTCCATCTGCACAAGCCGCACAACATCTATTATAGAAAAAGTATACCTATTTAAAAACTGATTCAGCACTATATTCAAAGTTTCATGACAAGTCTGACAATATCTACTCTTGATAACCAATCCCTGTTATCTTGATTTAATAAAACTGTAATGCCTCATATTTAGACAAATTTAGATATTACTGAATGTAGGTATATAAAGACACCACCTATTGAATAGTGAAAATGCTATATTTTATGCAATTCGGTTTAATCATCTAACGACTTTAAATTGTACATTTTAAGTGGATTTATTTGCTTTTTCAGCCATGGGAAAATCTAAAACAATCTCGGTATCTCACCACAAACATGTTCTACACTATGGCACGCAAGTATTGTTTTCGTTGAAGTATCGCACTATGCCGACTCAGTAGTCTTGGATTTAAGTATGTATTGCCATAACATCCGATTCCACTGACTCACGGTATAAGCCCTAAGTATATACCATAAGTTTGTTGGTATAAACTATTATCTGCTATGAACTATTCTAATTCTTGTGTCATGCGGAAAGCGATTAAAAGTCAGACTTCTGTTGCTTATGGTACAATAATTTCAAATCACCTGTGGAGAAAAAAATTTGGTAAAATATATGAATCAAATAACCTTTAATTTTTAGAAACTTTAAAACTCAAAAACAGTAATTTCAGAACCATGACTTTTAAAACCTTAATCAGCTATTGATTGCTGAAAGAAAAACATTCAAAATAATTGTTATTCCCCACAAAGATGGCCTCATCGAATTCACTAAGAAAATATGTCATTTACCAAACAGTTAAAAAAAAGAACAACTCCTATATAATATTAACTTCTGCTTCCACACACAAACATCAACTTAGATATTACTATAATAGAAAAATTAAATTAAGTGTACAATTATTTTGTTACAAGGTTAATTTTGCTATCTGTAACTAAATACACAGAATTATAATATTTATGTGCTATTTACTATGATATATGGCATATATGGTTTACTGAATGTACTTGTTTTAATATAGAATTATAAAGCGTTAATGAACTCTTAAATGTTATTGACCTTTTTATTGGCAAATAATACTGTACCCAATAGGGCAGTTTTTAAGAATCAGATGTCGATACGTACCAGTTTTCCCAATTTCAAAGCAATCTTCACAAAAGCATCTTTTATTCTTGGCGTCGAATTTTGCCGTGTAGCATTGTTTATTTACACAAGTTGGCAAACAATCTTTGTCATCTATATAAAGAAAAAAAAATACGCTAATAGTGATAGAGAACAAACTAAAAAAGAAAAATGAAACAATTATTGTCCTTTTCATTCAATAGTAGGTATATTTTATAACTCTATATATCTTTGAAAACGTTCTCTGGTTAAACTTTCTGTATTAATTCCTGCATTAGTCGTTTACTTAGGAAAATGTTTTCGTACCAACTAATAACATTGACTTGCGGTTAATTAATTGCTATAAATATATTGTTAATTAAATACGTGTATGAATCGTGTAAAAAATATAGAAATTAACAAATTATAAATATTGGATTATATTCTATATATCTACATAGACCGGTATTTTAATCAGGTATTCCAATAAACACATATCTTTTTTAGTCTCATTCCTACTTGTTCATTTCTACATTCCAACTCATTCCAATACGGTTATCCATGTAACCATAGAAAAAAAACACTTTTATTTTGAAAATAACCATAACATTTTATTGTTTAGATTTCGACAAAGCCTCAAACGTAAATGTGCATGTGTTAAAAGGGATTTTTTATAGCAATAACTCTGTATAAAGCATTGCTATATAGATTTATAAATAAGATTTTGGAGGCTTAATCACAATTGAATTTAAGTAAATTTTGAAGGCTATTAATGAACTACATGCTTTAACGAAATTCGTGCATTTATAAATCATCACAAATTATCAATGTATATAATAGTCCAGAAAAACTAATAAATATATTTGTTTTAAAACAACTTTGATGAGTAAAATTTACTGGGGCGTATGCATGATGACATATTAAAAAAAACGAAAAAAAATATCACAAAAGGTCACCGATTCAATTTATGCAAGTAGGTAATTCAAATAAACCAATGACCAACTATAGTGCTATTGTGTAAATACACATTGCCATTAAACTACATAGTTCGACGAGCTGGTTCGTGTAACAAGTTCGTCGAACAAAAAATTGATCGTGTAAATATGGTTTTCGACAATTTGATGAATATAGATTTGTTGAATAGTCGAGTGATTAAATCAGGTTTATTCAAGATATAAAAAATAATATAGGATATTTTAGGATATTTTTGATTTATATATATAAATAAAGTTTGTCAAGTTTTAGACAAAAAGGATAAGTTCACTAACTTTGAGCTTTGAGATTGGGTTTACTACAATATGAACAGACACAATCCTCTTTGTTGTAGGCATCAACAGATCCAAATTGACAATATTCGTCCAAACATTGTTGTTTGCAAAAATCATCTAAGTACATTGGAAGTAAAAAGGCATGGATATCCCAGGACAGCAGTGTGAAAATATGAAAAATAATATATGCCAAGCTACTAAAAAATTATTATTAGTGAAGTCACAAGTTTTATCTGTTTAGACAGTCTTGTCAGGAGTACTTCCTATAAACTGAGAGAAAGTAAAATATTAATTGAGAGTAGCGATTACATCACTAGCTTAAAGCCAAACAATAGAAATGAGATAATTATCTAACTTTGTGATCAATTACTTTTTATAAATTCAAGAAAGGGTTTTAACGTTTTATAAATATAATTTGAATAACTCAATGACCTCCAAGAAGGCATTGAATTTACTTTTGATCGACGGCTCTAAAAAGCTAGAGACAGACATATTTACACATTTTAACATATTATGTTATTTGATTTCCGATTATTATACGATTACGATATTTCATCTAGTTTCGTAGTATTAGGACATCGTGAGAAAATATAATAATTAGTACACTAATACATTAACATAATAAATAATGCTTAAACACATAGATATATATCTACTCTACAAACTAGATTTAACTACCATCCTTTAAACAGTATATACATATATCATATGTTTATATAGGTTTCAAATAGTACAACTTACAACAAATTTTCTCACTACAAAAAAATGAGAGTACAGATCAAACAATAAACTGAGAACAGGAAGATTAGAAAAGGCTGAGAAAACATGAATGACCTAATTGCGTAAGAAGGCTACTAACAATAAATTGACTATATTTAATATACAAAGAATATTTTATGTTAAGATTAAGAAAATTATTCGCAGTGTCTAAAATATAAAAGTTATTAATATTATAGATAAGTAGCTACACGAAAGATGGTGAGAAGCAATGGGCGAACTTCTAGACGATGAGCCATGCTCAGAAATTGATAGTTAAGAGATGGCGCTTAGTTTAAGGTATGTAACTCCACTGCATGTTCTCAGAACAGGCAAATTGGTAAATAGCACTAAATTGTAAAGAAATAGGAGCACGATCGATATGCGAGAAATATCGAGCTTATTTTAAATGATTTAAACGGAAATTTTACGTTATTGGATAAGTTTTTAAATTTATGTTTGAGAAGGATTCAAGAGCGACTGAAATAAAGAAGGATAATAACTCTAATAGAATTATCAGACTTATCAGACATACATAATATTCACTGCATTTAACCGTGCGTTAAGTAATGTATTCCTTAATTTTACATGGTATTATATAATACATTTTAAATTATAAATATTTTTTATTTCTATTTTATTTACCTTGGAAAACTCACTGCAATTCATTTATAGGAATTATGAAATCGCCGAAGCTTTCATGCCCTTTGTCCTAAATCGTGGAAATTTAGCCTTATTTATTGTATTTTTAGTCGTGTTTATCTCGTTTGATCATCCTGGAATTTATTCCACTCTGATCTCATAAATTAAAATGTTGGCTCGTAATTCTTATCCTCGTAAGAATTCCTATCCTTAATTTTGGTCTTGTGTTAACTCGTTCTAAACTTAAAATGCTTTCTCTTTCGATTATTAACCAGTATGTTAATTCTAGAGTTATTTTTTTCCTTTTGTCGGTCGCCTTTCAGTCCTCCATAAACACAAATTAAAATATTTATCCAATAATCTAAAATTTTCAACTAGCTTTTAAATCATTTAAAATAGTTAAATATTTCTTGCTTAAAGATCGTGTTCCACTTGTTTTGAAATCAAGTTTTATTTACCAAATTACCTGTTTTAAGAATAGGCAATGGCGGCGTTACACAAGTCAAACTCTTCACTAGAACTTCTGAGCATGGCTCACCGTCTAGAAATTTGGCTATTGCTTCGCACCGTCTTTCGTGTTGTTGTTCCTGTAATATTAATAACTTTTCTATTTTAGATACAGCAAATGATTTTCTTGATCTTACCATAAAAGAGTCTTTGTATATATTATATATAGAGTCTTATATATATATATATATATATATAGCCAACCCATTCTTAATAACTATTACGTAATTAGGTCAGTCATATTTTCTCAACCTTTTCTAATCTTTGTGTTATCAGTTTTATGATTGATCTGTTATAGTCTCATTTTTTAGTGTTGTATTAAATGTTTATGTAAATTAAATTTGTAACCAATATTAGCATTATTTGTTATATTAATCTACTAATTATTATCTTTATTGACGATGTCCTAATAGAACGAAAATAGTAGAAATATAATTTATTTATTTAATTATCTTGGCTATTATTTTGTACTATAAACGTTTTTAAATTCTACAATATTTTCTTGAACGTATTGAAAGAAGGAAGTAAACTCACCTGAAGATTGTATATTGTCAACCCATAAAACAAGAAGTCCAAAAGAAGAAAACATTAGTTTCAGCTTCATATCTGCGGCAACTTGCCGAATAAATGAATTGCAAACGCTTAAATATAAATTATGGTAAGTAAATTAAAATTGTTATTTAAACAAATGCAATTTCACTTTAATCATTCCACGATGCATATTGTTTGAGCTGATATTATAATTCTTTCTAGACAATTGTTTCAATACCTAATTCAAACATTTTGCTAATACATATATTTGTACTGAATATAATTGCACCTGAAATACAACAATGCATCCTATAATTGTTTTCAGTTTACATGCATTTCATATAATATGTTTGTAAATATTTTTCTGTCCATAATGTAAACAATTTACATATTTCAAGTAGGACTATTGTTTACATTTATAAATATTTCTTTAACATATTTCAAAGGCAAGTCTCTACTTAGTAGTTTCTTATCTATAAATATGCTAACTTTGAATCAGTATGTTTAAAATTTATGTATTAGACTAATTTATGTGATATTAATGAGAATTTAACTGAACAAAACAAGTCAATTAGGAATATAAAAAAAAACACATATAAAATGACATATTATAGACTTTAGAAGAAAAAGAATTTGAATAGCATGTTTTACGATCCATTTTAGATAGATTAAGGTTGCATGTAAGGACGATGTAATTGTTTTACATATATATCTGTTTTAACTGTCTTAATGAAAACCAAAGTCTGTTGCTGAGATGCATTCCCATATCGTAACACCACCTTGCTGACGAATCATTGGCATATATATGTAAATATATTCATTATATACATACATATATACTATAAAATGTTAATACATTATACCTGTATGTTACATTGTGGTAATTAAGTGGTTCTTTTATTTTTGTAACGAACATATTTGCACTGACATATATATTTCGCACTATTTATTTATTTATATAACATGGTAAAACAAATTTATAAATCATTCTTTCTTTTGCAATTATATATTGTAAAAACATTTAATTAAAAGAAAAGGATTTCCGAAATCGTACGCTTCACATATTTTTAAATATTAGTCAGAAAGCTTAGATTTATCTTGCCCTTTGTCATGTTTTAATGAATATGTTCCATGTGTATATGTTTAGTATTCAACGTTACAACATTTTTATAATGTTCTTATTTATTATCCTCATATTTAATATTTTCAGTTCGTGATACAACATCACCGATTCTTTAATGTATATTGCTAATAGACATTCGTTTTTCACGTATGCTGATAGGGCCGTATTCTCGAAAGCGTGTTAGGACTAACACGGTGTTAAATCTTTGACTTAATATTGTGTTTTAGTAACTCGTATTCTTGAAAGCGAATCAGCGTAACACTGTGATATTTTTAAGAGTGTATGTTAGTAGAAATACTGATATACTGATCTTGGTCGAGGCTATATTAAACAACGTGTTAAGCCATATTTAACTAATAAAATTCGTGTTTTGAAATTCATTTCGAATTAATTTGTGTTGTCAATTTTCATTTAAATGGATATTCTTGAAATATTCGAAATTGATAACATAATAAATGACAATGATCCTCCACCAATTCCGAATGGGATATTCAGGGATCGTCAAAACCCTTTTGACATATATAATGAAATTGAATTTAAATCAAGATATTGATTCGTTAAAGCAACTATAAGAAGGTTGATTGATATGTTGTATGGTGTTATAAGAAGACCAACAAGACGCAATCCCTTTCTCTCACCTGAAACTCAATTAAGATATTATTATATTTAAAATTGAACATTTAATAAATTATTCATAGCAAATGTTGTATAAATAAAAGGTTTACAATGTGATTCACCAGAGAAATAGCGAATAAAATGAATTATATACATAATAATATGTAAAGACCATGATAATTTTTTTACCAATAGTTGTTGTATGATATAGTTTGCGTAACATTATCTCAGGGTGTTAAAATGGATTTTGTTTTCGATTGACATAAAAAATGTCTTTTTCATTAGCAGTTCGAATTTCTGCCTGAAGCAGTTCACTTTTCATTGAATATTCCAACTTAAAATATCCATTTCCAAATTATGATCTTCTTCCATGTGTCTTTTCTTTACATTAATTAATGTTTTAATTAATACAAAATACAATACATTTGTTATTGGTAATGAAATGGGTAGTAGGTATACTAAATTTCAATAAATACTTCATATATGTTATACGCGTATGTACAATACTTCGCTTAAAGGTATATAATGTAAAAATATTTATCAATATTTATCATTTAGCAAAAATACGTGTCATTATATCAGTAATAATATATAAATCGAGAAATTTGTTCCAATACAGATTTTTACAGTTTTACTAAAATATTTTATTTCCTAAATGCTGTTATTAGGCATTTATGTATATCACAGTAGGTATATCTGTATGTTAGGAATAATTTATATTGCATACGACTAAATTTTGTGTAAAAAAAAATTATGTAAATATGTAAAACTTCATTAATAAATAATACGTTGATTATCACACTATTTTATAAATAAATGTAATGTAGAGTAAAATTACACTATTATAGAATCCCTGTGGTTAACAAGCATGGATCAATTTTACACTGTTTTGGTTGTAAACATTATAATTGTAGACTTCAACCTAAATTTTGATTAAAATCACACCCTATAACAGTGCTTTTTAAACTATTTTTTGTAATGTATTTATTCCATTATTTTTTAAAGTTTGATCGCTATCATTATTATCATTTAATCTTTTATCTTACTTCCTCCATTAGTCATACGTACAGAAAAGTCAAACTTTCATTAAATGTGAATTTTGTTTTCACAAATTTTGTGAAAAAAGTCAAAGTTACAAGTTACCGATAAATATACGCGATATGATACAATATGCATTCAGTGTTTACAAAGAAGCAACCTCTAAAGCTTCACAATTAAAATTTTAAGAATAGTTGATTTATTAAATTTAAAAAACTTTTTTGAAACTATGATCAGCTCTTTTATCTATATTAACACTTTCCCAACATAACTAAATTGAGGGTTCACACAAAGACATCTAGAACAACTTTGCTGAAGTAAGTTTAAGTTTATAATTTGATAGACAGCTACACACTATTAGATCATCACATCCTGATGGTCCTTCTATAATTTATTAGTATCGTTATAGCTTAGATTACAAATTTTCATGAATTTCTTTTAGAACGCACACGTTTTATTGATATACCATTGCTGATGAAAAACATCGACTTATACTTTGTGACATTTCTGAAAAATTCATTCGGAATACTAAAATATAACATTTAATTGTGATATAGATATAGATATAGGTAGATATATATAACTTTTAACGCTATTATAAGAATTTTTGATGCAAAATATTTGCTATTAATATATTTTATGTATATCACATCTATATATCTTTCATATTTTAATATACATATATAATCAATATAAACTCCAATTATACTCTATATGTGATGGTGCAATATTCACAATGGAACTATATAATAATAAAAAACTATATACCTAAAATATAATATCATTTTATTTTGTACTATGTATAAACAAACTAAAATAATCATACATATACCTAATATATCAAATGGAACATATCAATATATTAAAATGCTGCAAAAACGAACAAAAATATTGGAAATTTGCATTTAATGAAAAAGAATTAATAATAGTGTAGTATTACAATATGGTATTAATAAAAATATATGACATGAAAATTGTGCTGTGTGTCATTTTCATAGGATACTTTGAAGTCTTGAATGTTTCATTGTGTCCTTTTGTTCAACTAGTAGACCGTTTCAAGTATTCTGAAATTTAAGTAAAATGAAAAATTACATATATGCTTGTATGTAATAATTTTTTTGCATTGTATAGTTGACTAATACACAGTACGATGGAATATTGACCATGAAAGTTGAGTGAGGACAAATGTCAACATAATGTACTCAATATTCAAGTATGTGTATTAAAGGTAGATTAATCTGTTTAATTATAATATTTTTTATAAAATAACACACACAGTTTGAAATATTTTCTATTAGCAGTAGTTGTTAGATAATGTACATATGAGGTAAGCAACATTAATAATCTGAACAGAATTAAATTTAATAGAACCTCTGAAATGTTAAATACTATGTATGTACTATAAAATAAAATAAAACCACAATGAATAAAAATTATTATATAATTGTCAACGTTTCGAGAAGCAACTGCATCTCATTCTCAAATACATAATATGTATGTACTATTAAACTCAAGATATAGTATACTAAATATAATATTTTGAACAAAAACTGCTATCACGATAAAGAGATAAGTTCTTATAGATCAAATGTAGAGGATTATTAGATTAAATGCAACCTATGAACATCAAATACGAAATTTAACAATTTGTTGGAAACCAAATGTGCAAATATCGCAATCAAATTTGACATAGGTACATATATGCACATAACATATGAAAGCAAAGTCTCACCTGATTCAAAATTTCATCGATTTAGATAAAGATATACATTTTGTAAGTAAAATTATTTAAAATCCACCATAATTTTTACAAATGGTGGATATTTAGGGTGTCGTCACGTGACCACCCCTTTGGATGCACAATATTGTCACGTGACCACGCCTTTGGGTGCACAATAGTGTCGACCACACCTGTGGGTGCACAATAGTGTCGACCACACCTGTGGGTGCACAATAGTGTCGACCACACCTTTGGGTGCACAATAGTGTCGACCACACCTTTGGGTGCACAATAGTGTAACGTGACCATCCCTTTAGGTGCACAATAGTAAATATTTTAAAATATTGCAGCAGAAAATTCCATGGGTTTAAACTAATCAATTGATAATTAGATCGAGTTGTAGCACATATATGTATCGTGGGTTCGAGCTTGCTTCCTTCAGGTTTGAAGGCAGGAAACCAACCCAACCTACTTTTTACCCCCTGTAAAGCTACTTCCGACCCACTCACTATCTTTATATATATTATGCCGTCAAAGCATCAATGGAATACACTCTTTTGTATCCACTATAGTCTATTATATGCATAAAATATTGTTATATTTGGAATACAATAAGTCGAATTTCCAACCTTATTTTTAATTATTCTTATCAATTAAAAGGAAACATACTAAGATGAAACATTTGCATATAGAGGTACATACATGGGTTAAAACAAGTCTAGTAGTGATAAACGTCTCTTCGTTTAATGTTAATAAAGTGGGTATTATAAATTTGGATATACAAAAATCGTATTCAGGATTGTCTTCCGCCATAAGGCAGAACGCCGTATCTACATTTTTCAAATTTTTGGGAAAACTGGAAAATGTGTTTTCTATTGCTATTTTCGTAATAATTGTCTGATTTTAATGAATTTAAGTTTATTTAGTATGTTGATATTATTAGTTACTCCCGTTAAAAGAATTATTTCATTTTTAACATTTATATAGGATCTATTACAGATATGGCTGTTTGCCTTATCGCATCAGTCTATGGCCGATATATAATATATGGCAAACCGCTGTATTTGCATTACATGCATTTATGAAACATTATTTAACCAATAATGTTTATTTTAAGAAAACTTATTCATCTACTGCTTGTATATAATTATTATTTGGTATAATATACACTTATTTTGCTGTATAAAAATAGTATTACTATTAATACACGACCTTATGATACATTTTTAGACAATTGACATTCTGATATCTTTAAATTTGTGATATACTATATACTATATACATACATATCGTATCGAAATAAGACATATGTACATTGCTATTTTTATTGGTCAATTATCTTTGCGCCTAATACAATAAATATTATGTAGTTTGGATAAAAAATATTTTTGACTAGCTCCCATTTTCCAAATTTCTTAATTCTATTCAAAACTAAATATAAACTAATAAACAATATATTCAAAAGATAATATAAATAAAGCATATATATATGATAAAGCATTACATATGCATGTAATGAAATGTTACACCAGGAATAACATATCGTTATTCATATTTAAAAATATAAACGAATACATAGAATGCATACTTCACAAAATTATTGCTAAATAGTTTCTTAATTACAGAATAAGATAAATGTACAATGAAAGTTATTTTTATTTATACTTGTGACACACTGCTAATATAATATTTTTTTCATTATACAAAAAAGTAGCGGACCCCGTGTTGAATCCCGTTGTCGTCTGAGGCAAAGTCAGTGGGTTGATCAACAACATCAGTATAGCGGCCACCATGTTTATCGTTTGAGGCAAAGCCAGCGAATTAATCATTAGCATCAGTAGCAGCCCCGTGTTGAATCCGTCGTCGTTTGAGGCAAACTCAGTGAGTTGATAATCAGCACCAGTAGCAGCCCCGTGATGAATCCGTCGTTGTCGTTTGAGGCAAAGTCAGTGGATTGATCAACAGCATCAGCAATTTTACAGCACAGACTCTTATCCTCTACGCGGTGGGCAGTGTCAACCCCGACTTGTCGGGGGCGAAAAGAGATAACAACTACCGATGCGAAGTGTTTTTGGATGCTGGAGGTGACCAACCAGCCAAACACCTCCGGAAACTACTTCTACTGGCTGGAGACATCAAACTAAACCCAGGGCCGACGACGAAATGTAGTATATGCAACAGTGCGATTAGAAAGGGGACAACTCCAATGGAATGCCAACAATGCAGCGGACTCATGCATGCCAAGTGCAGTGAAGTTAACCGTTACCATAGGACCACCAACTAAGTAGCTACTTGCCCCAAATGTCTCGGAAGGACACTAAACAATAGCAACCAGGACAACTGATGACTGCCAGGAACGAAATGCCAAGCCTGTGAGAAAACCATGCTAGCTCCAGGAATTGAATGTAACACATGCAGGAAAGCGGTACACAAAAAATGCTCCGGTATTTCGAGTAGAGCGCTACTTGATCAGAGAATCCGGGATAAGTCATGGAAATTCCCAGAATGCGTAAGAGTAGAAGTATGGAGGAATATGACGGAATCCTTACCAGAGGCAGAACTACTTACTGCCGGGACAAAAAACACCTTCACTTAGGAAGAAGTTAAGATCTTACAGTGGAACTGTGACCACATAATGACGAAGGTACCGGAATTAAAAAACTTTCTTAAGAAAGAGAATACTGGCATCGCAATACTACAAGAGACTAAGTTGAAAGAAGGTCTCTTTCCAGGGTTAACTGAGTACAATATAGTCCGCAAAGACTGAACTCTGGGTAGAACCCATAAGTACTCCAGAGGCGGAGGACTTATCACTCTTGTGAAAAAATGACTCCATTACAGAACCCTGCCGATTGAAGGAACCATAGACCTGCAAGACTCAACATCCGAACTATTAGTCACTGAAATCCTGACGTCCAGAGGTGCTTCACTTAACATATTGAACACCTATATAGTCCCAGCTCACAGCAGAGATAATAATGAAAAAGCGATCCTACGGACAATTCACATTCTCGGAACACGCACACCGCACTATAGACAAAGCTCGCAAACGTAATACATATTATGTAGAATGCTGATTGCCCTAAGAGGGACTAATTGGGGTTTTGACCTAAACCTACAACGTACAACGTACATTGCAATAGTTAGGAGCGTAATCGAGTATGGAGCACCTCCATGGATGCCATGGCTAACAGAAACGGACAGAAAAGCACTCGAAAGCATCCAACTAGAAGCAGCGAGACGCATAGTAGGAGCATTGAAAAGCTCTCCAGCTGAAGCAGTCCTGGCAGAATCCAAGTTGCCGAGGCTACAGGACCGCACCATTACCCTAAGTACAATCGCCATCGAACGTAGCAAAAGGTGTCCAGAAGCCAGCAACCGATGCAAACTCGTCAGTGAAGAAATTAAAAGCAAGTTGAAGAAGAGTGCATGAAGAAGTCCTGCAGTGAAACGATGGAAACACCTATTTGGACTGCCCAAAAACCAATGAAAAAGACCAGATTGCCTCCAACCGTGGATGTGTCTCGCCAATACCACGTACGATACGGAAGGCATCAAGAGCGAGAAGGTTGAAGAAAATCTTATCCGAGCCAGTAATAAGCTGAAAAACCATGCCCAGTTTGATTTCAACATCTACACAGACGGATCGGTCCGAGAAAGCAAGTTTGATGGAGGTGCAGCGGCAAGACGATCATAACCAAGGGACCAATAGGTGAAAAAACGACTCTTGAAGAAAGATGCAATGCTGCTGGACGCTTCTGCTCGTCCTTCCAAACGGAAATGGTTGCCATCGAAGACGCACTAAACTGGCTCATAGAGAAAAACGATTGGAAAAGTGTCCAGATAATCACAGACAGCCGCTCCAACATTGACGTTATTCGATTCTGGTCTTACTGCACAGACAACCCTATCCTGGCTAACATATGCAAGATCCTAAACCTACTCCATAGAAGATGG